>RCUC01131874.1:0-23460 GCA_003697995.1 Taxidea taxus jeffersonii | reverse complement strand
GAGCCAAAGGCAGACGCTTAACAACTGAGCCACCCAGGAGCCCCTGGAAGAGGTTTTATATTCAGCTGAAATAAAGTTATTAACACAGACTATTATTTTTAAGAAGTTTCATGTAAGCCTCAAGTACCTAAATATATATTAAGCAAATACTAGATTTGAATAAAGAAATAAAAACATTACAGTAAGAGCATGGGACTTGTATATGCCATTTTTAGCAATGGATAGATCAGACAGAAAATCAATAAAGAAACACTGGACTCAAACTACACTTAAGAATAAATGGCCCAGGGACGCCTGGGTGGCTCAGCTGGTTGAGCGGCTGCCTTTGGCTCAGGTCATGATCCCAGCATCCTGGGATTGAGTCCCGCATCGGGCTCCTTGCTTGGCAGGGAGCCTGCTTCTCCCTCTGCCTCTGCCTGCCACTCTGCCTGCCACTCTGTCTGCCTGTGCTCATTTGCTCTCTCTCCCTCTCTCTGACAAATAAATAAAATCTTTAAAAAAAAAAAAAGAAAAAAAGAATAAATGGCCCAGCCATACACAGAACATTCCATCTCAAAGCAGCAGAACAGACATTTTCTTCAAGTGCACAGAGAACGTTTTCCAGGACAGATTACATGTTAGGTCACAAAACAAGTCTTAGCAAATTTAAAAAGACTGAAATCATACTAAGTATCTTTTCCAACCAGAATAGTATAAAACAGAAATCATTAAGAGGAGGAAAGATGAAATATTCACAAATATGTGGATATAGACAACACACTTTCTGAACAACCAATGAGTCAAAAAAATCATCAAAGGAGAAATCAAAAAACATCTTGAGACAGAACACCTGAGTGGCTCAGTCAGTTAGGCATCCAACTCCTGATCTCTGGGTTGTGAGTTCAAGTCCCATGTTGGGCTCCATGCCAGGAGCCCAAATCTTGAGGGGCACCTGGGTAGCTCAGCAGGTTAAAGCCTCTGCCTTCAGCTCTGGTCATGATCCCAGGGTCCTGGGATCGAGCCCCACATTGGGCTCTCTGCTCAGTAGGGAGCCTGCTTCCCTCCCCCCCTGCCTACTTGTGATCTCTGTCTGGCAAATAAATAAATAAATAATCTTAAAAAAAAAAAAGAAAGAAAGAACGAAATCTTGAGACAAGCTCCTCTTCCCCTAAGCGGCCTGAGGTGACCTCTGAAAATGGTTCACTATTCACGTGACTCAGAAAACCCTACGAAATCATGCAAATCAAGAGGTTCAAATATTCATGTTCACTTTAAGAACACATATGAAACAACCCAGGACATCAAAGGTATGCATATCTGAAAGCCATCAAGTAGCTAAAAGACGTCACCCTGCAGAAGCAATGTGTACCATTCTGTCACTACAGTGGTAGAGCTGGCAGGTGTGCCCAGGCCAAACAGTGGGGCTGGACAGTCAGTGGCCCAAGAAGAGTGCTGAATTTTTACTGCACATGCTTAAAAATGCAGAGAATAATGCTGAACTTAAGGCTTTAGATGTTAATTCTCTGGTCATTGAGCACATCCAGGTGAACAAAGCACCCAAGATGTGGCATAGAACTTACAGGGCTCGTAGTCAGATCAACCCATACATGAGCTCTCCTTGCCACATTGAGATGATTCTTACTGAAAAAGAGCTGATTATTCCTAAAACAGAAGAGGAAGATACACAGTAGAAAAAGATATTCCAGAAGAAACTGAAGAAACAAAAACTTATCGCCCTGAAGTAAATTCTGCACAGAATAAATGCAAATAAGAGAGAAAAAAAATCTTGAGACAAATAAAAATGGAAATACAAGATACCAAAGCTGATGGAATGAAGCAAAAGAAGTACTAAGAGGAAAACCGACAGTGATAGATGCTACATTAAGAAAAATAGGGGTGCCTGGGTGGTTAAGCATCTGACTCTTGGTTTCAGCTCAGGTCCTGATCTCAGGGTTGGAAGATCCAGCCCATGAAGGGCTCCACACTTAGCAGGGTGAATACTTGGAAGATTCTCTCCCTCTACCCCTCCTTCCCTCCCTTTCTCTCTCTCTCGCTGATAAGTAAATCTTAAAAAAGAAAAAATAGGAGCGCCTGGGTGGCTCAGTCAGTTAAGCATCTGTCTTTGGTTCAGGTCATGACCCCAGGGTCCTGGGATCCAGCCCAACATTCCCTGCTCAGCAGGAAGCCTGCTTCTCTCTCACCCTCTACCTCTGCCTGCCACTCCCCCTGCTTGTGCCCCACCCGCCCCCATTAATAAAATCTTTGAAAAAGAAAAAGTATTCTTGGGCAGCCTGGCTGGCTCAGTTGGTAGAGCATGCAACTCTTGATATCAGGGTCATGAGTCTGAGCCTCATGCTGGGGGCAGAATGTACTTTAAAAGAAAGATTTTTTTTTTTTTTTTAAGAAAGAATTCTTAATTTTTTTAACTTTGACAATGATATTGTGGTTATTTACTTTTTAAATATTTGCCTCTTAGAGAACTGTATTGAAATATATACAACTAACATGTAATACCAGGATTTGCTTCAACGTCATCCAATGGGTAGAGAAGGAAATGGGCTGGCATACAAAAGAAACAAAATTGTCCATGAGTTGCTTAAGTGTTGACTGGGCAATGGTTATAAAATCATTGTCACCTTCCTTCCCCACTCCTACAGGTGATTCTACGTATGTTTAAATTTCTATAGTAAAATAGAAAAAACTGCCAAGCATACCAAAAAACAAGAACAAAAACCACATAGTCAAAAACAGAAGGAGGGCGCCTGGGTGGCTCAGTTGATTAAGCATCTGCCTTTGGGTCAGGGCATGATCCCAGTGTCCTGGGATCAAGTCCCACATCAGGTTCCCTGCTCAGCAGGGAGTCTGCTTCTCTGTCTGTCCCTCTCCCCGGTTCTCCCTTTCTGTCTCTCTCAAAAATTAATAAAATCTTAAGAAAAAAAGAACAGTGGGAAAGAACAGGACAGAAAATCAGATAGTAGAGTCATGAGAACTGAACTTTATAAGAGAAATATTCAAGGTATCAGGTGATAAGGAATTTTGGCAAATTCTGAAAACTATTAAAAAAGAAATCAAAAGCTTTAAAACTAAAATATAGGGGCACCTGGGTGGCTGAGTGGGTTAAAGCCTCCGCCTTTGGCTCCAGTCATGATCCCCGGGTCCTGGGATCGAGCCCCGCATCTGGCTCTCTGCTTAGCAGGGAGCCCGCTTCCCCCCAACTCTCTGCTTGCCTCTCTGCCTACTTGTGATTTCTGTCTGTCAAATAAATAAATAAAATCTTTAAAAAAATAAATAAATAATTTAAAAACTAAAATATATAGTAACTAAAATTAAGACCTCAATAGAGGCTTTAATATTAGATTATATGCAGGTTTTTTTTTTTAAGATTTTATTTATTTACTTGACAGAGACAGCAAGAGAGTGAATACTAGCAGGGGGAGAGGAAGAAGCAGGCTTCTGAAGAGATCAAGAGAAACAAGGAAGGTGAAAAAGCATAGCATTTGTGTAAATGGAATCCCAAAAGGAAACGAAAGCATGAGACAGGAGCTATATCTGAAGAGAAAATGGCTTCCAAGACTAATTTTTTAAAAACTCAAACCAGAATAAAGAATGAATCCCAAGCAAATACAAAAACAGATACACACATATTAGAGTAAAATTGCTGAAATCCTAAGACCAAAGACAAAAAGAAAAATCTTAAAAATCAGAGAAGTGGAAAAAAAAAAAAAAACACCCTCAAAGAAGCAAAACTGAGGGCTGACTTTGCAGAAGAAACAATTCAAACCAGGGTGGGGAAAGGAATGACTTAATGAAAGAAGCAATGGTAACTACCAATCTATAATTCAATATTCCATTTCAGTGTGTGCTTGTATAAAAATGCAAGCATTTCTCTTCATTTTATTTTTTTAAGATTTTATTTATTTGACAGAGAGGCACAGCAAGAGAGGGAACACAGGCAAGGGGAGTAAAAAAAGAAGAAGCAGGCCTCCCGCTGAGCAGGAAGCCTGATGCAGGGCTCGATTCCAGAACCCTGGGATCATTACCTAAGTGAAGGCAGACACTTAACGACTGAGCCACCCAGGCGCCCCATTCCTCTTCATTTTAGATGACAAACAAATACTGGCAAAAATCATCAAAACAGAACCACACCAAAAGAAATGCTAAAGGAAAAATGATCCCAAAGCCCAAAGATGAAATAAAGAATGCAGAGTAGCAGTAAGTATAAATCTGAGTATTAAATTTATAAATTAAATAAGGTCTTAATTTTCAAAATCTAAGTAATTAAAACACACTACAACAGCAGTATAAAAAATAGTAGTGGAATAAATGAAATTAAAAGTATTCTATGGCCTTGCTACTCAAAGGAGTTCTAAGGACCAACAGCATCAGCATCATCTGGAAGTTTGTTAGAATGAAGAATTTCAGGCAAAATTCCAGACCATTAGAGTTGGAATCTGAATTTTAAAGAAAATCTCCAGGTGATTCATATGTACATTAAAATTTCCGGAGGCACTAAAGTCTGGAAAGTACTAGAAATACTAAAAAAGATTGTAGTGCGAGAAATTCATATAATTAAGAAAGGTTCTGGGAAAGAAGCAAACATGATAAATAGAACAAGATGAAGGATTCAGTTTCACTTCTGTTGAAATTTGAGATAGGAAGATACTTAAATAGAAATGTCTAGCATGGGGCGCCTGGGTGGCTCAGTGGGTTAAGCCTCTGCCTTCAGTTCAGGTCATGATCTCAGGGTCCTGGGATCGAGCCCCACATCGGGCTCTCTGCTCAGCGAGGAGCCTGCTTCCCCCTCTCTCTCTGCCTGCTGCTCTGCCTGCTTATGATCTCTCTCTCTGTGTGTCAAATAAATAAATAGAATCTTTAAAAAAAGAAAAAGAAATGTCTAGCATGAAATTAAGAATATTAGACTAATGCTTTGAAAATTGCTCAGGGTTAGAAATACACTCAAAGTTGTCTAAAAGATGATACAATCATGGTAGTATACTGAATCCTTACTTCAACTTCTTTATAAAATATACAGCAAAAGACTAAACCTTGGGTAATGTCCACACTTAAAGGATTAGAATAATACAAACCAGAGTAAAGAAGAAGAAAATTTTAACAGGCAATCCAGCAGTTCTCCAACTTTTTGTTTTTAGTATTCCTTTACATGTTCAGAAACTGAAGACTTCAAAGAGCTATGTTTATAGTTTATTTCTTCCAATATTTATTGTGTTAGTTTACAAACAATAAACTCAGGACAGCTGGGTGGCTCAGTCACTGGGTGTCTGCCTTCTACCCAGATGTCCTGGGATCAAGCCCCACCTCGGGCACCCTGCTCCGCTGGGAAGCCTGCTTCTCCCTCTCCCACTCTTCCTGCTTGTGTTCCCTCTCTGGCTCTGTCAAATAAATAAAATCTTTAAAAAAATTTTTTTAATTAACCAATTCACTGCCTGTTTTCTGTTAAAAAAAAAAATCAGTGTCTTGAGTCACAAGTTTCTAAATTTTTAAAAATCTTTTTAGGGTTTGGCTTAATAGAAAACAACTGGATTCTCATTAACTGCTTCTGCATTCTCTCTGGTGCCACATACTCTTTTTAGTGAAGTGAATGAGGTCCATCCTTAAAATATATGAATATGGAAATAGAAGTATTTAAATAGCTTTATCAGATAATTTTGGATAGTCTTCTTTCATAATACACCAAAACTCAATGACTGTTAATTTCTTAAAGATTAAGTTGCAATATGAAATCTAAAATCATTATCAGTACTCTGTTACATTAAAATCCATCAATTGATCTATCTCACTCCCTGAATAGAATTTAAGCCCATAAATGTGTGTGTAACATCATGCAATGGTGTTATGGAAAATACTGAATCAGTAAGTTATACAGATCTTTCCAATGTTGACATATTTCATTACAGAATATCAAAAAATTATATCATTAATATTCTCCTCAATCTCATCAAAACTCTACTAGGCGGCTGTCAAACTCACAGCGACAGGTACAATTTTTTCCAAAATTCTAATTTTTTCTTGAAAGCTCAATTTTATCTCTGGTAATTAACACTGTCTTTTTTGAAATAACATGCTTGCTTCATTCATTCCAGAAAATGTCTGCCAAATACCCAAATCTGGATAACCTTTGAGTCATTCTTTCAAATAAAAATTGTTCTGTTTCATGAGAAAAGCAGCTTGTTTGGCTTAAAACTCAATCATATGATCACATTTCCTTAAGACAACCATCTTACACTGCAGTATGTAGGAGAAACGCTTTATGTGTACTTCTCATTTCATCACAGCATATATGAAGATATGTACACAAGTGTTGAGAATTAATAAAATTAATTATCATTGCTTCATCAAGGATGTCACTTGTCAGCAAGTGCTTGGCAGTGAAGATTAACTACTTAAGTGCCACTAATATGGGAAGCAAAGGCAAAAGAAAAATTAAATTTCCTTACTTCTTATAACCCATTCACAACTCCTTGAAACAGTAACATTCCTTTCCTCTAGGAACTCAGCTGCCTCCATGTTAACATTTTGCTAGGGGCAAAAGGCAATCTTAGCTTAACATTATCCCAATACCTCACCCTCTCCCCGACCCCCAATCCTGTAAGTCTTAACATATAAAAATTCCTTTGGAAACTTCCTTTCTCTCTACCCCGTAAGATATAGGTTGACAATCATCCCCCAAGCATATGACCCACCAATATACACCTGCAGGGTCTCATGACTAAGGTTTCATTAGACAGTAATAAATGACCTTTTCCTGGGGCGCCTGGGCGGCTCAGTCCTTAAGCGTCTGCCTTTGGTTCGGGTCATGATCCCAGGGTCCTGAGACTGAGCCCCACATCCGGCTCCCTGCTCCGCAGGAAGCCTGCTTCTCCCTCTCTCACTCCCCATGCTTGTGTTCTCTCCCGCTCACGTTCTCTGTCAAATAAGTAAAATCTTTTTAAAAATAAATAAAAAATAAAATGACCTTTTCCTAACAATAGCTAGCCCCCTCAAGGTCCTGGAAACCTTGATTCCAAAATTCCTTAGAGACTTAATGCTATCCCTAACCCCCTCAGAACTTGAAAGCATATAACAGTTACTCCTCATGACCCCAGTACAGCTCTTTCTGCCCATGGGTCCTGTCTTCGTGCTTTAATAAAACCACCTTTTGGGGCGCCTGGGTGGCTCAGTGGGTTAAAGCCTCTGCCTTCTGCTCCGGTCGTGATCCAAGGGTCCTGGGATCGAGCCCCATATCGGGCTCTCTGCTCAGCAGGGAGCCTGCTTCCTCCTCTCTTTGCCTGCCTCTCTGCCTACTTGTGATCTCTGTCAAATAAATAAATAAATCTTAAAAAAAAAAAAAAACACTATCTGCACCAAAGACATCTCAAGAATTCCTTCTTGGCCATCAGCTCCTAACTCCAACCATTTCTACATCACCACAGCCTTATTTCCTGCAATGTGGCTATCAGTGAAAATATCAACCAAAAGGCAAATAATGTCTTACCTCTCAGACCTCCCCTTTAAACCCTCCCTGAGGGGCGCCTGGGTGGCTCCGTGGGTTAAAGCCTCTGCCTTCGGCTCAGGTCGTGATCTCAGGGTCCTGGGATAGAGCCCCGCATCAAGCTCTCTGCTCAGCAGGGAGCCTGCTTCTCCCCTCTCTCTCTGTCTGCCTCTCTGCCTACTTGTGATCTCTGTCAAATAAATAAAATCTTAAAATAAAAAAAAAAAAACCCTCCCTGAGACCCTCAAGGATCCCGAGATCATACTCTTGAGAACCACTGATGGAGCCAAATTAAAGTTTTAATAAAAGGGTATATGAAATAAAAGACATCCTGACCGAAAAGCAAGTAAAACAGATTTGAGAGTTAATTACATGGAGAAATAAATCCATGTATCTGTGGTCCACTGATTTTCAGCAAAGGTGCCAAGACCAGTCAGTAGAGAATGTCTTTTCTATGACGGCTATTACAACAACTGGACAGCCTCATGCAAAAGAATGAGGCTAAACCTTACCTCACACTATGTACAAAAATTTCACTCAAAGGCCTAAATGTAAGAACCAAAACTATAAAACTCTTAAAAGAAAACAGGGTAAGTCCTTGTGACTTTGGATTTAGCAATGGATTCTGGCAATCAACAGGACACCAAAGTACAAGCAACAGAAGAGATAGATAAATTGAACATCATTATTAAACATTTTTGTACAAGGACATCTGGTGGCTCAGTCTGGTTAAATGTCTGCCTTCCACTCAGGTCATGATCTTAGGGTCCTGGGATCGAGTCCCACATCAGGTTCCCTGCTCAACAGGGAGCCTGTTTCTCCCTCTCCACTCCTACTCCCCCTGCTTGTGCTCTCTCTCTTTGAAATAAATAAAATCCATGGGGGGAAGGGGGCCTTTTGTGCTTCATGGGTGCCAGGGTGGCACAGTCAGTTGAGCAACTGACTCTTGATTTCAGCTCAGATCCTGACCTCAGGGTCACCCAATGTCAGGCTCCACACTCAGTGGGGAGTTTGCCCAAGATTCTTTTCTCCCTCTTCCTCTGCCCTTCCCCCTGCTTGCCCTCTCTCTCAAATAAATAAATCTCAACAACAACAAAAAGGTGCTTCAAAAGACACAATTGAGAAACTGAAAGTAATTCACAATATGGGAGAAAATATTTGCAAATGCTATCTAATAAGGGACTTCTGTCTAGAATATATAAAAAACTCATACAAATAATAAAAAGACAAGTAACAATTAAAAAGTAAGCAAAGGATATGAAGGGTCATTTCCCCAAAAGAAATAAAACTACAGTGAGACAGCACTTTAACCCAGCAGGATGGCTAAAATAACTCAAAATAACCAAGTGTTTGCCTCTGTATTCCCATCCATTTGAAAAAAAAAAAAAAAAATCACCAAAGGAACAAATATTGATTTGAAAACAAACAAACCAGTACTGGTGAGGATGTGGAGAAACTAGAACCTTTATACTGCTGAGGGGAATATAAAATGGTATAGCACTCTGGACAACAATCTGGCAGTTTTTGAAAAAGTTAAATGCAGTGTTTGGCTGACCTAATGATACCACTCCTCGATACAGACCTAAGAGAAATGAAAACATAAGTCAACAGAAAAAAAAATTTTTTTAAGATTTTATTTATTTGACAGAGAGAGATCACAAGTAGGCAGAGAGGCAGGCAGAGAGAGGGGGAAGCAGGCTCCCCGCCGAGGAGAGAGCCAATGTGGGGCTCAATCCCAGGACCCCTGGATCATGACCTGAGTTGAAGGCAGAGGCTTTAACCCACTGAGCCACCCAGGTGCCCCCAACAGAAAAACTTTTTATACAAATGTTCACAGAAGCATTATTCACAATATCAAAAAGTACCTAAATATTGATCAATTGATGAATGGCAAAACAAAATATGTTATAACCATACAATGGAATAGTATTCAGCCATAAAAAGAATGAAGTACTGATTCATGCTCCAGCATGGACAAATCTTAAAAATGTGCTAAGTGAGGGGCACCTGGGTGGCTCAGTGGTTTAAAGCCTCTGCCTTCGGCTCGGGTCATGATCCTGGGGTCAAGCCCTATGGCAGGCTCTCTGCTCAGTGGGGAGCCTGCTTCCCCCTCTCTCTCTGCCTGCCTCTCTGCCTACTTGTGATCTCTGTCAAATAAATAAATAAAATCTTAAAAAAAAAAGTGCTAAGTGAAAGAAATCAGTCACAAAAGACAATATAATTCCACTTCTATGAAATGTTCAAAATAGGCAAATACATAGAGAAAACAGACTATTGCTTAAGGGTGGGAGGATGGAGGATTTTGAGTAACAGTTGAAGAGTATGGGGATTCTTTTTGAGGTAATGAAAGTATTCTAAAATTGACTGTGATGATGGTTGCATAATTCTGTGAATACAGTGAATAAATATGTACGGTTGAGGCACCTGGGTGGCTCAGTCAGTTAAACGGCCAACCCTTAATTTCCACTCAGGTCATAATCTCAGGGTCATGAGATCTAGCCCTGCAACAAGCACCATGCTCAGTGGGGGAATCTGCTGGAGATTCTCTCTCTCCCTCTGCCCCCTCCACCCTACCCCCCACCCCATTCACGCACGCTCTTGCTCTCATGCTCTCTCTATAATAAATAAACCTTTAAAAAAAAATAAATAAAATAAAGGTAGTATTTCAAAACACTGGGAAAAAGATGCGAAGACCAATGAGTTACAGTTTGGAAAAGCTAATGTTAGATCCCACGTCGTAACTCAGACCAAAATAAATTCTAGACAGATTAAAAATTTAGTAAATCCATTAAAGCTAGAAAAAATTTAATCGAATATCTGATCTCAGAGTGAAAAAAAGCCTTTTTTTTTTTTTAAGATTATTTATTTATTTATTTATTTCACAGACAGAGATCACAAGTAGGCAGAGAGGCAGGCGGAGAGAGAGCCCGATGCGGGACTCGATCCCAGGACCCTGGGATCATGACCTGAGCCGAAGGCAGAGGCGTTAACCCACTGAGCCACCCAGGCGCCCAGAGAAAAGCCTTTCTAAGTAACAGATCAGGGCGCCTGGGTGGCTCAGTGGGTTAACGCCTCTGCCTTCGGCTCAGGTCATGATCCCAGGGTTCTGGGATCAAGTCCTGCATCGGGCTCTCTGCTAGGCAGGGAGCCTGCTTCTTGGTCTTCCTCTGCCTACTTGTGATCTCTCTCTGTCAAATAAATAAATAAAAATCTTAAAAAAAAATAACAGATTATTCACTATTGTAATTCAGGAACCAAATATGTCCATACAAATAACGCAATAATCCTCAATATCCAAAGTCTAGCAGAAACCAAATAGTTTGAGACAGCAACTGTATCCTTTTTTCCCCCTGCTATATGGAATTTTTTTTACTATTTATTTGTTTTATAGAGTGAGAGACAGCACAAGTAGGCAGAGTGGCAGGCTGAGGGAGAGAGAGAGAAGCAGGCTCTCCACTGAGCAGGGAGCCTGATGTGGGACTTGATCCCAAGACCCGAGGATCCTGACCTGAGTTGAAGGCCAATGCTTGACTGACTGAGCCACCAAGGTGCTCCTGGATTTTTTTTAAACAGAACATCTAATGCAAATAAGCAAACATTCTCAAATACAACTGATGGAGTATATATTTGTATAACCTTTCTAAGTTTTTAGCAATCAGAAGCCTTAAAATTTTTTTACCTTTAGACCTAGAACATGATCCAGATTTCTATACTCAAGGACACTGTCATTGCTTTTTGGTTCTGTGGGGAGGGAGGTTAAGAGGAAAACACTAAGTATGTGTTATATTCAAAGACTACACGTAGGATGCCATTAAATTTCATTTGTAGACATAAGGATATGAGAAAATGCCCATTTAAAAAAAGCAAACAGTACATATGAACTCATTTTTATATTGATAAAAAATTAGCTGGCATGATCTATATACCAAAATTTTAACAAAGTAATTATGTTTTATTGATGTGTGTCAGCATCTTTTTTAAAACTTCCTACAATGATCATATATATCACAACTGTAAGCACCAAGTAAGTCAAACAGGGAAAGCACGGGCCAATGTGAAAATTATAGAAATTTCTATAGATATTATAGAAAAACAGGAGGCCACTGGTGACCTGTAACAACACAGTTTTTAGGCAA
This sequence comes from Taxidea taxus jeffersonii, assembly GCA_003697995.1. Classification (NCBI taxonomy): domain Eukaryota; kingdom Metazoa; phylum Chordata; class Mammalia; order Carnivora; family Mustelidae; genus Taxidea; species Taxidea taxus. The sequence goes on along the minus strand of RCUC01131874.1, from coordinate 11,856 downwards.
AAGCAGAAGCCAGATTTCAGAAGCTTCAGGAGAACATAAGACACTGGAGGAAAAGAGACAGCTTAAGAGTAAGGTCCTTGAGGAATCCAAGAAAATAAACCGGAGACAATTCTTTGTGAAGTTTCAAGAAAGTCATATTATGCTTACTATTCTATGAAACTTTTTTTTTTTAAGATTTTATTTATTTGACAGAGAGAGATCACAAGTAGGCAGAGAGGCAGGCAGAGAGAGAGGGGGGAAGCAGGCTCCCTGCCAAGCAGAGAGCCCGATGTGGGGCTTGATCCCAGGACCCGGGGATCATGACTGGAGCCAAAGGCGGAGGCTTTAACCCACTCAGCCACCCAGGCGCCCCATTTTTTTTTTTATTCTATGAAACTTTACTGAAATGACCATTTCCCCCAAATCTAATGTTAGAAAAAAGCTGCTCAGAGATCAACTAAAATTTTATCCAATTTCCATGAAGCTTTCTCCAATCTTACCTAAACCTAAACTCCTCCCACTGCACTTCAGATATTTTATGTTCTTATGGAATTTACCATTTTCTCTCTCTCTCTCTCTCTCTCTCTCTCTCTCTCTCTCTCACACACACACACACACACACACACGAAAAGTTTATCTTACACTGGCACTTTGTTAAGTATTTATATATATTGTATTATCTTAATTACACTTGATAGAGATTTTGTGAGGATTAAGTATCATCTCATTTCCAAATAAGGAAGAAGGAATTAAGAGGTTAAGGAACTTAACCAAAGCCAGAGGTCTAATAAATGACAGGAATAGCATTTTAATTCAGGACTATCAGATTCCAAACATCATCTCTCAACTACCATTCTACTGCCTCATCTTTACTAGACTCCAGCCTTCCTTGAGAGAAGACATACATCTAAAATGTATTTCTCTATCTACCACAGTGTCCAGCACAATGCTTTACACATGTTAAACGTTAATGTACTTTTTATATATTGAATATTTAAATAAAAAGTGAAGATAAAAAAAAAGTGAAAATAAGGGGCGCCTGGGTGGCTCAGCGGGTTAAAGCCTCTGCCTTCGGCTCAGGTCATGATCCCAGGGTCCTGGGATCAAGCCCCACATGGGGCTCTCTACTCAGCAGGGAGCCTGCTTCCTCCTCTCTCTCCGCCTGCCTCTATGCCTACTTGTGCTCTCATCTGTCAAATAAAAAAATAAAAATCTTAAAAAAATTTTTTTTAAAAAGTGAAGATAAGACACACAAAATAATGTATTCGGTAGATAGAACATTAAGAAATAGTTTTCAAAAAAAAATGGTTTTCAACTTTCCAATTTGGGCCAACCAGAAAGGCTCCCATAAGAGCAGAGAGGAGGGCCATTCTGCCATCAACAAGATAGTGACTGTCTAGAACACACCATCAACATTCACAAGTGCATCCACGGCATGGGCTTCAACAAGTCTAACTGCTGGGCACTCAAAGAGATCCAGAAGTTTGCCATGAACATGAGAACTCTAGATGTGCAAAGACACCAGGATCAACAAAGCTTTCCAGGCCAAAGTAATAAGGAATGTCCCATACCATATCCATGTACAAATGTCCAGAAAACATGAAAATTCACCAAACTAACTCTATATACTGGTTACCTATGTGCCTGTCATCACTTTCAGAAATTACAGACAGGTCAATGTGGATGAGAACCAATCCTTGATTTCAAGTTATAAAACCACAAAAAAAGTATTAAGTTTTCAGTATAACATAATATACTAGATATCCACGTGTTTGCTGCCTAGAAACAATCTCACTTTCTTCATGGTCACAACATGCCAAATTTCTTTTTGGGAAATATTTTTTTTTAGCTCTGAAGTTTAGGTGGGATCAGCTTCGGGAACTGGGTTATGATTAGTTTAAGGCAACCGAAGTCCACCCACTCTGAGCTCTACTTCAGGATTAAATCCCATGACATGTAAGCCAATGATATATGAAATGCCAATCGCCATGAAGGTTTTGGAAAAAAGCCTCCCTGTTCTTTATACAGGTTTTCAAAGAGATTCTTTCTTTTCCCCTGTGTAGTACAAACATGATTTACAAACTGTGGTATAAAGATGGTGAAGTAGCTATTTCCGCTACCATGAGAAGGGCCAAACTGAGGTCAAACCAAGGAAGTACAGAGAACAAGCCAAAAAGGAATGAAGTCTTGGTAACTTCTGAATTCACAGATTAAGAGTAGACCACACCCAAAGTCAGCACAAACTTCAACTGCTTAGTTGTAACAGTGGGGGAAAAAAATCCCTTTTCCATCAAAGGAGCTGTTCTTTTCTTTCTGGTCCTTGCAACAGAGTCCTACCTGGTTCAAAAAGTAATTCCCCATCTCCCACTTTTTAACACATGGGTGTAAATATCAAGGGATATTCAGAAATTAAAACACACGTGGGTATTTTTTCTTTTTTCTTACCAGTGGAGTACCCTTTTATGAGTGGAGGTGGTAAGCAGGATGTCACAAAAGGACTGAGAGTATATAAAATATCCAAGTAGATTCAGAAAGCAGGAAAAACCACCACATCCAGCCTACCCTTGTCTTCTGTTCCATTACCCACCTACAGTAATCAAGATTTTTCACACATTTTAACAAATACGTACTGATCCTAGTATTACTAATACATGCACTATGAAACTTAGTTAATATGACAGATGACTGCAACCACAGAATTTATAGTCTTATAAAATGAAAAGACATAAAACAAGTAAACAAAAAGTAAATACCTAACTCTAAACTGTGTAAGTGCTACGAAGGATAAGAATCAGAACTACTTCAGGGATACGTGGCTGGCTCAGTCAGAGAAGCGTGCGACTCTTGATCGTGGGGTCATGAGTTTTAGCCCCGCGCTGGGTGTGCATACACTTAAATTAAAAAAAAAAAAAAGAACCAGAAATACTTTAGAATGGATGTTCAAGAAAGGCCTCCTTGAGAAAGTAACATTTAGGTTGAGACTTGAAGGCATAGTAAGGTGATAAATTCCAGGCATACATAAAGGCTCATCATTGCAGCAAATAACATCTGTGAGAGAAGCAAAGCAAGGAAATGAGGTTAGCAGTGGCTACATCACAAATTGTGGTAAACCATTCCACTCCCCTCATTCCCAACAACTATTCCAAGCAGTTAAAGGCCCAATTCAATCTTCCACCTTCCTTGAAACCTTGCCTAATCCACTTAAACCAGAATTAATCTCTTCATAGTTCCTTTGTCAGTTTTTCATGAATTTTCCAACTCCCATAGTGAAGCTTCTCCAAAAAAAAAAAAAAAAAAAAAAAAAGCAAGCAAGCAAGCTTACTGGTGAAAGGCACACTGAGTAGAAATAAGAACTAAATTCTAATCCTAACTTGGCTACTTAATAGCTATATAGCTTTGGCCAAATAATTCCATTTCTCATGAGTTTTCTGCAGTTCAATGAACATATGTGAAATTACACAATGTTCAAATACCTTCAGAAGTAATTATCATCAGTGTGTAATACTTGAAGAGTTTCAGGCTGTGTTGCCTTTTGAGCATGTAATAACATTAATGGTTTTCAAGCTTTTTAAGATTTTATTTATTCACTCGAGAAAGAGAAAGAACAAACAAGGAAAAGGCTGAGGGAGAGGGAGAAGCAGACTCCCCACTGACCAGGTAACCCAACGCAGGGCTTGATCCCAGGATCAGAAGATCATGAGCTGAGCCTACGGCATATGCTTAACCATCTGAGCCACCCAGGCACAAGCAGCTCATCCTGTTCTCCCCAAAAGAAACCTTACATAGAACTCCAATCTATAAAACAGATCAAAATGAGGTTTTCATTTTAAAAAAAGAGAAGAGGTTCTGAAGTCCCCTTCACGCCCTTCAAATAGGGACAATTCCATTCCAAGAAACAGTTTTTAAACCAGAGATCATTACTGAAAATCCTTAAGAGGAAAGAATTAAGGACAAGACCCTGTGGCTTGCCACCAGTCCCTCTAAAACAACAACAAAAATACATTTCCTCTTCTCCACCAGGATGACATCAGATTTGATCACACTGATGTAATCAAAAAGGTCATACCTATAGTAGTATTTCCATGTTTTATCATACTGGTTTCTAAAGCAAAGGAAAAAAATGACATTTAAGTTACTTAGTGCCATGCCAATTTTTTTTTTATCATCTTTTCACTCTCTACTAAGTGGACTGTACAGTAGTGAAAAGTTTCTCTTCTATTTCCCAAAATAAGGGGGGGGGGGAAATAACCTAAGACAAAACTTGGCAATTTCTGCTCCCCAGGAAACTTAGCTAAAGCCTCACAATCACACACAACCATGGCTCTATCACTTTCACTGGATGCAATATGCTCAGACCTCGAGATTTTAACTCTTAACACCACTAACAAAACTCTCATTATTCCCCACAAATCTAGAGATTAGATGATAATCTCTAGATTATCTTAATATAAGATTTATCCTACAGGTTTGGGGACTCCTATTAAAAGGGAAAATAGAAACAAGGTACCATCAGAATAGAACAACTTTCTGCTGACCACCATTAAGCCACTCTACAAAGTGGGCCCACTATCCCCTTAGTGATATTCTTTACTTTTTTTTTGTTTTGAAGTTTTGAACACAACTTCAAAATCCCTATCTGTCTTAGCATTTTCTTAAATCTAAATTTATTCTGAGCTTATATTCTTATACTTCTACATTCATCATTAGGTACTGAGAATATGGTTCATGAGTCTGGCAGCAAAATTACCCAGAATAAAAAATACCTACTTTCCTGTTTTGTCTTATGGTGGTTCAGAACCAGCACATTGTTAAACTGCTAATGCAAATTGCTAGAATAGTCCCACAGACCTAGAAGTCAAACACTTTAAGACTATAAAGCCTATATACTGATGCTCTATTGTTAAGTTTTAGCACACTTGTCAAATTCCCTTCCAGACATGCTGTATAAGCTACTCAGTAATCTGACTTCACAGACCATGTTCAAGGTAATATTCAGACAATAACACAAAGAATTACAAAAACCCAAATGCCCATCACAGAGAACTGGTTAAGTTACAGAAGTACCAAACAATGGAATACTACACTGAAGCCACTAGAAATTACAATGTAAGGGCAGATTAACATAAAAAGATGCCTACATCTTTTTGCCTACATAAAAATGATACAGAAATATAGAATAACATGTAATTAGCTTTTGGGGCACCTGGGTGGCTCAGTCCGTTAACCAGCTGCCTTCGGCTAAGGTCATGATCCCAGGGTACTGGGATCAAGACTGTCAGGCTCCCTGTTCAGCAGCAAAATCTGCTTCTCCTCTTCTCTCTGGCCCCCTCCCCATGCCGCTCATGCATGTGCACTCTGTCTCACTCTCCCTCTCAACATCTTAAAAAAAAAAAAAGTTATTATCTTTTCACATAAAACAGTGTGTATAAGGAAAGCTATATATAAGGAAAGCAAAAACAACTTATGAGATATTTATTAGAACATGGACAATTTCTTTGGTAAGCAGTTTCAGATATTCCTTATTTTTTTTATTATTTTCTACATTATTTGATTTTTCTGAGAGAGAGGAAGGAGAAAACGGGTTTCTTTTCCAGAAGCAACAAAGCTACTTGCATTCTTCTGAAAGAATAAACATCCTGGTAGAGAAATAATTAACGAAAGGAGTTAAGCTTACTCCTGTAACCAACACTACAGATGACACTTGCCCAACATGTTCCAAGAATTTAAGCCAGATTATAATGAACTACTCAGTTTCTGGCTGAGGTATGCTGTAGCTGATGATTATATTATATCATATCTACTGCTTTGCATTATCTTATTCATGAATCACAAGGTATATGCTCCAATACAAGAAAGCTCCTCAAGGCACATTACTTGAATCAGAACTCTTTTGCTTGAACATTAACTCAAATGGTATGTATATGGGAGACAGCACCAAAGGAGCTCTAGCTTCAGTGCTAGAAAACCACCATGGTAATATCTTCCATATCTTTATGGAGCTTTCCCGTCTACAGTTTCCACAAATTTGTCCCATCAGCTTCCTAAAGCACCGGCTCTCATTCAGCAGCTCACAGCCACCTGGCCCTTCCGTTCAAACATTCTGACAGGAGAAATCTGATTGATCAAAAGCAGCCCCACCAATCCATCAGGTCAGGAGTCTATCTGGAATCCAATCAGCAATGGCTAGAGAAGTAGGTTCTTCCAGGAGATATAAGCAACCTAAATTTTCTAGAAGAGGTTACAGCTAGAGCAGGAACAGAAACCAATCTTCAACTATAGTAAGGGAAGTGCAAGAAGAAGCCAGGTTTATACCACATCAATTGTCAATTAACACATTTGGAGAATGTTTTTAACTCCTATGGAATTTGAGAAAAAAAAATATCATTAACAGGTGTTAATCACATTAAGGAGCAAAAAGTCCAATTGTTTTCCTGGTATATAAAGTCCTAAATAAAAGTAATTTAGTCAAAGTTCATGTCATAGACACAAAGCTCACTGAATTTTGAGTTCAAGCCCCACACTGGATGTAGAGCTTACTTTAAAAAATATAGGTCATTATTGACTACAGGCCCAAGAATACTGATTTAACTAGGCAATCACATCCTTCTTTTACAAAAATCTTTCCTTAACTAAAATGTTTACCTATTCTCTATAAGGTACTATATTAGGGGCTGGGAAAAGAAGAAAACATGGCCCCTGAGTCTAAGGAGTTCTTCATACAGCAAGAAAGACTAATGTTAATTTAAAAAAGAAAAAAGAAAGAGAAGGGCTATAGTGTACATATATATCCTAAACTAAAGGATAGTCATTATTTTAAGAGAGGCTGGGAAAGATTTAAGAAGGCCTCACCAAAAAAGTGAAATTTGAAGCTAAGAAAAGTAGTTTGGGTCAAATTGTGCTATGATGTATGTCAGGTTAAGAAGTTAGAATTTTATTCTTCAAGTAATGAAGATCTATGATAGTTTGAGCAGATAATATGATAATCATATACTATGTTTTAGACGGCAACTCTGCAGAAGAAGCTGCACAATACGAAACATTTTTAAGACCTATAATTAAAAACACCCAAATTGAAAAGAAAAAAAAAAAACAAAACAAAACAGGAAAGGGTCACCTAGCTAGGTCAGCACAGCAACCAACTCTTGATCTCAGGGTCGTGAATTTGAGCCCCACAATGGGTGTAGAGAGAACACATTTAAAAGAAAGGGGTGGGGGGCTCCTGGGGGGCTCAGTGGGTTAAAGCCTCTGCCTTCAGCTCAGGTCATGATCCCAAGATCCTGGGATGGAGCACTGAGTGTAGGGCTCTCTGCTCGGCAGGGGGGCCTGCTTCCCTTCCTCTCTCTGCCTTCCTCTCTCCCTACTTGTGATCTCTGCCTGTCAAATAAATAAATAAAAACTTTAAAAAATAATAAAAAAATTTTGGGGGGCGCCTGGGTGGCTCAGTGGGTTAAAGCCTCTGCCTTAGGCTCAGGTCATGGTCCCAGGGTCCTGGGATCGAGCCCCGCATCAGGCTCTCTGCTCAGCAGGAAGCCTGGTTCCCTTCCACTCTCTCTGCCTACCTGTGATCTCTGTCTGTCATATAAATAAATAAAATATTTTAAAAATAATATTTTTTTTTTAATTTTTAAAAAAGGGGGGAAGGGGCAGGAAAAAATGTACGCAGTGAATATGACCAAGGGTTGCTCCAGTTAATAAATGAGCAACTCTTGTAAGGTAATTACCCAAAACATTAAAACCTGAAAAGTTGAAAGAGAACCCAGGTAATGTATTAAAAAATGCAAATAGCCAATAAAAATATGAGTGTTTAGGGGCGCCTGGGTGGCTCAGTCGTTAAGCATCTGCCTTATGCTCAGATCATGATCCCAGAGTCCTGGAATTGAGTCCCGCACATCGGGTTCCCCACTCGGCAGGAAGCCTGTTTCTCCCTCTCCCACTCCCCCTGCTTGTATTCCCACTCTCACTGTGTCTCTGTCAATAAATAAAATCTTAAAAAAAAAAAAAAGTGTGTTTAAACTTACTATTAACTGGCTATTGCAATTTTAGCCAAAATAACACCTTTTCAAGGATAATATTCAGTACAAGTAAAGTGCCCACATTGTGCAGACAATACTTAAAGAATGGAAATCAGTATATCCTTTCTGAACAGCAAGTAGACAATACAAACAAAAGTATGTTTATAGGGGCGCCTGGGTGGCTCAGTGGGTTAAGCTGCTGCCTTCGGCTCAGGTCATAATCTCAGGGTCCTGGGATGGAGTCCCACACCAGGCTCTCTGCTCCGCGGGAAGCCTGCTTCCCCCTCTCTCTCTGCCTGCTTCTCTGCCTACTTGTGATCTCTCTCTCTCAAATAAATAAATAAAATCTTAAAAAAAAAAAAGTATGTTTATATTTCTGACACAGTGATAACTTCTAGAAATCTATCTAAAAAAACAATAATGTAATTAAAAGATTTATATACAAGATGTTCATGTGTGGCATTATTTATAACATAAGAACTAAAACAAACACAATAGGAAAATATTAAATTTTGTACAAAATGAAATACTGTAGAGACAAAAAGTACATTTTCAAGGAAAGTTAGTAAGGAAAATGAGCAAACAAAACATTAGGTAAAACTAGTAACATTAAACATTAGGTGAAGTTAGATATTAAACTACATATATCTCATTCTTAGAAATAATAACTGTGTACCACAAATATTTCAAAGCATCAACAAGAATCATCACTGGATGATTAGATTATAACTCTTAGTATCTCTATAATGAGCATATGCAACCTTTATAAATAAAAAAGAGAAAGGCGACTCAACCCCTTTAGCAAGGGTATGTCACACCTTGGTCAAGACACTTGGAAAGTTTCTGACTCTTTCTGAAAATATAAAAATTATCATTAATACACACTATCTACACATTAGGAATACTTTTACATCAGATATATAGATACTATCATTAAACATATAAGAAATGTTACCATGTTTCATGAATACAGTGCTAAAGTTCATTGACTGTTACCACTGACAATGCCATAAAGCACTAGTCACTAAGTTATACCATAAAAATATACAAACTGGGGGCGCCGGGGTGGCTCAGTAGGTTAAAGCCTCTGCCTTCAGCTCGGGTCATGATCTTGGGGTCCTGGGATAGAGCCCCGCATCAGGCTCTCTGCTCGACGGGGAGCCTGCTTCCCCCTCTCTCTCTGCCTGCCTCTCTGCCTACTTGTAATCTCTGTCAAGTAAATAAATAAAATCTTTTAAAATATATATATATATATATATATATATACACAAACTGAAATTATGCACACTACTTCAAATATTAATTGGTTAAGTGATACTTAACTAGATCACCAAGAAAAAAATTCATAATTTGGCGCTCTGTGTCGTAAAATCATATTTCCAATTTTAGGAATCACTTCAAATTTTAGAATTATAGGCCAACCAAAAAATACTGTTACTAATGATTTAATTAATTAGTGCCTATATACTTATAATATCAAAAAAAACCCTCTAGAAATGCATGGTTTATTAAAGGACTCATTGCTAACTATATTTAGATTCCATTCAGCTACTTAAGGACCACCACTTTTAAATTCCTACTGCAATTACAATGGCATTATGCCTGAAATTGTGAAAATACATAAAAATATACTAATTTGGGACACCTGGGTGGCTCAGTTGGTTAAGCGGTTGCCTTCGGCTCAGGTCATGTTCCCAGCATCCTGGGATCGTCCTGGAATCGAGTCCCACATCGGGCTCCTTGCTCGGCAGGGAGGCTGCTTCTCCCTCTGCCTACCACTCTGTCTGTCTGAGCTCACTCGCTCTCTCTCTCTCTAATAAATAAATAAATAAAATCTTAAAAAAAAAAAGTTAAAAATATATATATATACTAATTTTTTATTCTGTCAATCAAACAGTACACTCACAATAATGTCTTCCATTCAAACAGATCATCATTAAGTTTACACAGCATAGCATAACTTGTAAGAGCATGGCCTAAAAAGGCCGGACCTGAGATGAAGTCCTGTTCAAATCCTGATTCCACCAAATATAGTCATGTGACTCTAAGCAAGTTATATAAGCCCTAAATCTTGGTTCTCTTATCTGAAAAGGGTGACAGAGTACCTACCTCAAAGAGCTGATAAAGTACTCAACACAAACTGCTCAATATTCTGCTTTAAAAAATAATGCAAACAGAATTATTCTGCAAATACTGTTATCACAGTATCCTGAGTTAAAGCTTAGGATTACTAACTAAGCAAGTGACAGGTGACCTTTATCTGGCAAACCAATTAGCCTCTCTGAGATTAATTTCTTTACCTCTAAAACTTAGATACCAGTACTCCCTCCTGCCCATCTTCAAAGATAATGAGGGACAAATAAATTGTCTAATTTAAACGCTACATTTGGCAAACTGTAATTCACTAACACACCCATAGAACAAAATCTATATTTAAAACCATTTTTCATTCTCTGAGAAACTGACTTTACCAAGGCAAATAATGACCTCAGTTTACTACTGTGATAGCTACGGTGATGGCCTAAAGCCTAACTTCACCTCCAACGTCTTCTCATCAACACCCAGAAATGGACTTAGTAAACTAGTTCACAAAAATAGCTAGAAAAGCTGCAAATATACAAATTCAACAGAATAAACACAGGAATATAAACTTAAAATTATTTCCTAAACTGAATGCAAACCCACAAACCGGCAGTAAACAAATTAACTCAATACATTCCAAGCTTTCAAAATGTCCTTATTAAAAATAAAGCACTGAAGGGAAAAGAGAAACTTAAATGTTAGTATTGTTGAGATTGGTTATTCTAACACTAAAGCCAAACGTTATTTAGAAATGTAAGTTGTAGGGTACCTGTCAAGACTATTTAAAAAGGAGATATGGGGGTCCTTATTATGGGGTTCTTAGCCTGGTTCCTTGGACAGTCTGCAGTGGGGTCCTTAAATTGCAGGCAAAGGTGTGTTTTATGCCTGTATGTTTCCATGGTTAAGAGTTCACAGCTTCAAATTCTCAGCAGGACTAGAGGTATAAATGGTAATATTAATTCTCTCATCAAAAACTGATGACAAACAAGCTATTTATAATCTTTTGTTACCAACTTTTATTTTAACTAAATTATGGTCTGCCAGATTTTTAAATAAATATTTGAAATCCCTACCATTATCAAACCCTCTACGCATATCAGATATAAAGCAGTACTATCCGGCATTAGGTCCACGCTTTCATTTAAAGCACAAAATTTTTACATGACACCATTGTGTCCAGGCAGACTTCTTTTAAGTTTCACCAGTGTTGGTAAATGTGATAAGAAATAGGTTTTTGGTTGTTTTTTTTTTTCTTTTTGGTTAAAATCTTATGGGGAGTTATATTGAGAGATGAGTTCTGAGCACATTATTTGGGGACTTTAACTCTGAATTTTTCTTTTTTAAATATTTTACTTGTTTGACAGACAGAGATCACAAGTAGGCAGAGAGGCAGGCAGAGAGAGGAGGAAGCAGGCTCCCCGCTGGATCCCAGGACCCTGGGATCATGACCCGAGCCCAAGGCAGAGGCTTTAACCCACTGAGTCACCCAGGCGCCCCTAACTCTGAATTTCTCATCAACGATGAGTGGATGCTCATCTTTGCACAACCTCTGGGGGAATAAAAGTATGGACTTGTTATTGTAAGCAAGATTTTTTAAAAGATCCATAATCTACTTCCATTCAACAGGTTTTATCAAGTTCCAGCCATCATGATTCTACCCCATAAGGATAAACTTGAGATAAAAATGAGATAAAGTAAGACCCTCTGTTCTCTAGAGACTTAAACTCTTATGTTTGGGATACAAGAACTGCAGAAAAAAAAAAGAGAGAGAGAGAGAGAGAGA
>ML101964.1:67717-235101 GCA_003697995.1 Taxidea taxus jeffersonii | reverse complement strand
GGTATCAAAAGATTGGGATCATTCCCTGCATATTTTCAGACCACAATGCTCTGAAGCTAGAACTCAATCACAAGAGGAAATTTGGAAAGAGCACAAATACATGGAGACTCAACAGCATCCTTCTAAAGAATGAATGGGTCAACCAGGAAATTAAAGAATAATTGAAAAAAAATCATGGAAACAAATGATAATGAAAACACAACGGTCCAAAATCTGTGGGACACAGCAAAGGCAGTCCTGAGAGGAAAATATATAGCGATACAAGCCTATCTCAAGAAACAGGAAAGGTCTCAAATACACAACCTAACCCTACACCTCAAGGAACTCGAGAGAGAACAACAAAGAAAGCCTAAACCCAGCAGGAGAAGAGAAATAATAAAGATCAAAGCAGAAATCAATGAAATAGAAACCAAAAAAACAATAGAACAAATCAATGAAACTAGGAGCTGGTTCTTTGAAAGAATTAATAAGATTGATAAACCCCTGGCCAGACTTATCCAAAAGAAAAGAGAAAGGACCCAAATAAATAAAATCATGAATGAAAGAGGAGAGATCACAACCAACACCAAAGAAATACAAACAATCATAAGAACATATTATGAACAACTCTATGCCAACAAATTCGACAATCTGGAAGAAATGGATGCTTTCCTAGAGACATATAAACTGCCAAAACTGAACCAGGAAGAAATAGAAAACCTGAATAGGCCCATAACCAGTAAGGAGATTGAAACAGTCATCCAAAATCTCCAAACAAACAAAAGCCCAGGGCCAGATGGCTTCCCAGGGGAATTCTACCAAACATTTAAAGAAGAATTAATTCCTATTCTCCTGAAACTGTTCCAAAAAATAGAAATGGAAGGAAAACTTCCAAACTCATTTTATGAGGCCAGCATCACCTTGATCCCCAAACCAGACAAGGATCCCATCAAAAAAGAGAATTACAGACCAATATCCTTGATGAACACAGATGCGAAAATTCTCACCAAAATACTAGCCAATAGGATCCAACAGTACATGTAAAGGATTATTCACCACGACCAAGTGGGATTTATTCCAGGGCAGCAGGGTTGGTTCAACATCCGCAAATCAATCAATGTGATACAATACATTAACAAAAGAAAGAACAAGAACCATATGATACTCTCAATAGATGCTGAAAAAGCATTTGACAAAGTACTACATCCCTTCCTAATCAAAACTCTTCAAAGTGTAGGGATAGAAGGCACATACCTCAATATTATCAAAGCTATCTACGAAAAACCCACTGCAAGTATCATTCTCAATGGAGAAAAACTGAGAGCTTTTCTGTCAAGGTCAGGAACACGGCAGGGATGTCTGTTATCACCACTGCTATTCAACATAGTACTAGAAGTCCTAGCCTCAGCAATCACACAACAAAAAGAAATTAAAGGCATCCAAATTGGCAAAGAAGAAGTCAAACTATCACTCTTTGCAGATGATATGATACTATATGTGGAAAACCTAAAAGACTCCACTCCAAAACTGCTAGAGCTTGTACAGGAATTCAGTAAAGTGTCAGGATATAAAATCAATGCACAGAAATCAGTTGCATTTCTTTACACCAACAACAAGACAGAAGAAAGAGAAATTAAGGAGTCAATCCCATTTACAATTACACCCAAAACCATAAGATACCTAGGAATAAACCTAACCAAAGAGGCAAAGAATCTATACTCAGAAAACTATAAAGTACTCATGAAAGAAATTGAGGAAGACACAAAGAAATGGAAAAATGTTCCATGCTCATGTATTGGAAGAATAAACATTGTGAAAATGTCTATGCTACCTAAAGCTATCTATACATTTAATGCAATGCCTATCAAAATCCCATCCAATTTTTTCAAGGAAATGGAACAAATAATCCTAAAATTTATCTGGAACCAGAAAAGACCTCGAATAGCCAAAGGAATATTGAAAAAGAAAACCAAAGCTGGTGGCATCACAATTCCAGACTTCAAGCTTTATTACAAAGCTGTCATCATCAAGACAGTATGGTACTGCCACAAAAACAGACACATAGATCAATGGAACAGAATAGAGAGCCCAGAAATAGACCCTCAACTCTATGGTCAACTAATCTTCAACCAAGCAGGAAAGAATATCCAATGGAAAAAAGACAGCCTCTTCAACAAATGGTGTTGGGAAAATTGGACAGCCACATGCAGAAAAATGAAATTGGACCGTTTCCTTACATCACGCACGAAAATAGACTCAAAATGGATAAAGGACCTCAATGTGAGAAAGGAATCCATCAAAATCCTTGAGGAGAACACAGGCAGCAACCTCTTCGACCTAAACCGCAGCAACCTCTTCCTAGGAACAACGCCAAAGGCAAGGGAAGTAAGGGGAAAAATGAACTATTGGGACTTCATCAAGATCAAAAGCTTTTGCACAGCAAAGGAAACAGTCAACAAAACCAAAAGACAACTGACAGAATGGGAGGAGATATTTGCAAATGACATATCACATAAAGGGCTAGTATCCAAAATCTATAAAGAGCTCAGCAAACTCAACACCCAAAGAACAAATAATCCAATCAAGAAATGGGCAGAGGACATGAACAGACATTTCTGCAAAGAAGACATCCAGATGGCCAACAGACACATGAAAAAGTGCTCCACATGACTGGGCATCAGGGAAATACAAATCAAAACCACAATGAGATACCACCTCACACCAGTCAGAATGGCTAAAATGAACAAGTCAGGAAATGACAGATGCTGGCGAGGATGTGGAGAAAGGGGAACCCTCCTACACTGTTGGTGGGAATGCAAGCTGGTGCAACCACTCTGGAAAACAGCATGGAGGTTCCTCAAAAAATTGAAAATAGAGCTACCTTATGACCCAACAATTGCACTACTGAGTATTTACCCTAAAGATACAAACGTAGTGATCCAAAGGGGCATGTGTACCCGAATGTTTATAGCAGCAATGTCCACGATAGCCAAGTTATGGAAAGAACCTAGATGTCCATCAACAGATGAATGGATAAGGAAGAGGTGGTATATATATACAATGGAATACTATGCAGCCATCAAAAGAAATGAAATCTTACCATTTGCAATGACATGGATGGAACTAGAGGGTATTATGCTTAGCGAAATAAGTCAATTGGAGAAAGACAACTATCACATGATCTCCCTGATATGAGGAAGTGGAGATGCAACGGGGGTGGGGGTTAAGGTGGTAGGAAAAGAAAAAATGAAACAAGATGGGATCGGGAGGGAGACAAACCAAAAGAGACTCTTAATGTCATAAAACAAACTGAGGAGGGTGGGGGGAGAGGGGTTGGGAGAGGGTGGTGGGGTTACATTATTTGTTTAAATAAAAAAGCTTAAGAAAAAAAATTAAATAAAACATGCAGTTGTTATTCTCCAGGGGTAATTGAATAGACAAGAGGATATAATTTCCATATAGATTTTTAAATTTATAAATCACCCGTCATTTTTGAATAATGTATATAAAAGGGAATTATTATAGTAAAATGTATTATTGTACTCCAAAACTTGTACTTTAAAAATAAATTATAAATTACTCCTTAAAAAATAGTTAAGTTTCAGACTTTTAAAAATAGTTCATAGACGTGATGCACTGGAAATTCATTTGGGGTACAACGGGGTCTCAGTGGGGGAAACCCTTAGGGTATGAAGAAAAGTTTCACAGCAAAGGTGATATTTGAGTTAAGTCCTGGGGAATGTGGGAGTTTGGAAAGTCAACAAGAGAAGCAAGAACAAAATTGTGGAGGCATGAAATAGCCCAGGTGTGTTTGGGGGACTGCACGCTGTTCATAGTGGTGTGAGGGCAGCATGCTTGCATATTTGTGTGCACGGGGTAGAGGGGCGGCTGGTGAGGGTGGGCAGGGCATCACAAAAGTTACAAAAATGCACAGCACTTACTGTGTGCCAGGCACTGTTCTAAAACTTTTATGTATATTAGCACATCTAACACTCAGGTACCCTATTAGAAAGGTACTACTATTATTATCTCCAGTTTGCAGGGGAAGCCCAGAGAGGTTAAGAATCTTGTCTGAGGTCACAGAGTTGGTTAGTGACAGAGCTCCCGGGCTCATGCTCTTAAACAATGAACTGTGCTATTAAGAAGGATGAAACTGTGAAATCCTTTTATCCCAGATCAAATGATTAGACTCTATTCTTGGGCAAGTTAAATTTGCAAATCTGTCTTTGTGGAAGATGGGTGGGGAGGCAGGATGGGCCTTGGAGCTGAGTTGACCTCCACTCCCATGGGGATGGCTGGGAGCCATCAGCAGGTACAGGCATGTGGAGATAGGAGAGCTGGATGAGTGGAGGAAGACTTTCATATTTCCAGGGAATATGATGGTTCCATTTACCAAGACTGAATGAAGGAGGAAGAAAAGACAGTTTGGGTTGGGTGGTGTGTGTGTAGGGTGGCTGACAAGTTCAATTTTGGATGTGATGAACTTGAGAGCCAGTGAGAAACCCAGGAGACAAAACCCTACAGACATTTTTATATATTTGTGAGATACTCAGGGTTGAACCAGTTGCTGGTGTCTTCACTGACGGTGGAGGAGAATGAGGGGCAGAGCTAAATGAGGAGAGCATGGAAATGGAGGGATGCAGTATAGGTTTCTCTCCTCAGAGTGATCTAGGTTGTGAAGGGAAAAAGAGAAGATAGGACCATGGCTAGAAGGTAATGCAACACAGGCAAGAGTGTTTTGATTATTTTCACATTAGGGGAGATTATCACGCGTATGGAGGAAGAACCAGGGCAGGGAGTGGGAATAGAGAATAGAGAGATGGAGTAAGAGACATTCAACTTCCAAGAATGCAGGAGTATGAGGTTGACCACTAAACCTTGCCTGGGTGTGGGGATCGAGGCATTGTTCACAGGGACAGGGAGGTGTGGGTGTAGATCAGGGTCAAGGTGTTGGACAGGAATCTGAGGTTGGTTCCCACTTGAGAGCCTGTATCTTTCCTCTGAAGCTGGAAAGGAGGTCACTGTGAATTTAAACATGACTGTTAGCCTCCCTCCAGAACACTGAAAGTTGCATCATTAGGCAGAGAGATCCAGGAAAACAGCATGGAAACATTTGCAATCCAAATAGACGTAGTCCTGCTTCCTACACAATCCGTGTAGGCAACCTGTGTTTAGCAATCCTGGCTCTAGCTATGATTTCACTGTTACACCACCACCCTAAATTAATAGGTGCCAGAACCTCCTTATTTAAATTCAAATATCCTGGGCAAGTTAGCCTCAAACAAGATAAACAAGCTTTGCATTTCAGATCTCAGAAAGAGAACCCAAGTTGAGGTTGGGCCTTAGTCAACGGGTAGGAAGCCAATGGCTGGGCTCCCAGGCTCCTCCTGAACAGAGTGGGAGGATGTTACCTCCAAAGCCACAGATTTTTTTTTTTTTCAAATCATGCTGTTCTCTCTGCTCAAGAATGGCCAGAGAAAATGTGTCGGGGGCCCCTCATGCCATGAGAGTTCCCTTTTGGCTAGATGGTAAGTATTTCTGGGTACACACATTTATTTTTCATTTCAAGGTCACCCATGAAAGGGGCTAATATTTACAAACATTTCTGAATTCCATTTACCACAAGGTTGTCTGCAGGTTGGGGAATATATATGCTTCCTGAAAGGTTATTTTAAAGTTCCTTTATCTAGACCTATCATAGTCTTTCTGTTTTCATCTTGTAATTTTATTATGCATTTGTCGAGGGATTGATTCACTTCTGGGACTCTGTCTTGTTCACCAACAC
The DNA here is from genome assembly GCA_003697995.1 of Taxidea taxus jeffersonii. Lineage (NCBI taxonomy): Eukaryota > Metazoa > Chordata > Mammalia > Carnivora > Mustelidae > Taxidea > Taxidea taxus. The sequence continues at coordinate 229,337 of ML101964.1, read as the reverse complement.
ATTCTGAGCACTAGAGCTAGGCCTTAGAAAGTGCTCAGAAAGTATTGCTTGATCAGAAGGCAAGGACAACTCCTAGCAAGTGTAGGACATCTCCAAGACAGGTGTAATTAAACTTTCATTTGATTATTTGTTATTTTCTCAGAGCCTTCATTTGAAACTTGACTTCCCACTTCCCACTATACCATCAAAATTACTTTAAAGGTAAAAGAAAAGTTAGAAACCTTCAAAATGATCTAGTTTTCTTATTGCTGCTTTCTAAAGAAGCAGTGTAGAAATTAAAATAAAGCCCCATTTTATTGAGAGCTATTTAATCAAGTTGAAAATAACTTTTTTGAGGGAGAATAACGATGGAATGACAAGTGAAGAACACCACTTTGCTTTATGTTACTTTTTGCAGATTTTCTGCAGTGACAGCTAGTGATTTCTAGAACTCCTTTCAAGCATGCTAATAACTCAGCAGAACTGGTACAAAGGATCAGCAGAATCTTTACCAAAGGCAGAGTCTTTCTAGAAAAACAGCATCATGCATTGCTGAGGGACCTTCAGAGAACATCACAGCATTGGTTTGGTTTATCCTTTGATTAACCCCTTTCCTTGGAATTTATGTGTAGCAAATAATCGCACAGACGCAAAGACAAGTACTTCAGAATGTTCATCCTCGCATAATTCGCAAGAAGGAAAAATCAGAAATAGCTTTTCTAATACATGACTGTTTCAAAACACAAAACAGAATGTTGTTCAACCATAAAAATGTGAATCTACATTTATTAGGCAGGAAAGATACTTATGGAACATTAAGTCTTAAAAATCATAGACAGAACACATATTGTGTGTGTACTTATGTGTGGAAGGCAGAATTTTTTAAAAAATTTTTTAATTTTTCTAAAAAATATTTTATTTATTTATCTGACAGACAGAGATCACAAGTAGGCAGAGAGGCAGGCAGAGAGAGAGGAGGAAGCAGGCTCCCCACCGAGCAGAGAGCCTGACACGGGACTTGATCCCAGGACCCTGAGATCATGACTTAAGCCAAAGGCAGAGGCTTTAACCCACTGAGCCACACAGGTTCCCCTGGAAGGCAGAATTTTAAATGTCCTTCACCTTTGTATAATTTCCTCCCCTTGAATGTGGGTGAAATCTATGAATAGGGTGGTGTATCACTCCTGTGATTATGTTACTTTATGTGGCAAAGAGGATTTTGCACATGTAGTTAATATAATTAATCTGTGGGCTCTGAGTTAATTAAAAGGGAGCTAGCAAGGTGGGCCTGATCTAATCAGGTGAGCCCTTTTTTAAAAATTTAATTTTATTTTTTTTATTTACTTGATAGACAGAGATCACAAGTAGGCAGAGAAGCAGGCAGAGAGAGAGGAGGAAGCAGGCTCTCTGCTCAGCAGGGAGCCTGATTCGGGGCTTGATCCCAGGACCCTGAGATCATGACCTGAGCCAAAGGCAGAGGCTTAACCCACTGAGCCACCCAGGTGCCCCTCAGTGAGCCCTTTCAATCTGGGTCTAGAGGTTAGGGACAGAGCAAGACGGAGACTGGAAGCAGCAGAGACATTCTCCTACTGACCCTGTAAAACATGGAAGCTTCCATGAGTTCTATAGCTGCAAGGAACTGAATCCTTGCAAGAACCTAAATGAGTTTGAAAGAGAGTCCTGGACATCAGATGGGGCCAGAGCCTCCCCTAACATTTTGATTGCCATTATTTGAGACCCTGAGCAGAAGATGCAGTTAACTTGTCAGTTAACTGCTGACCCAGAGAAACTGATAATAAACTGTGTTGTTTTAGGTTGCTAAGTTTTTGGTAATTTGTTATGCAGCAATAAAAAATGAGGAGTTAGAAGATGGATGACTCTGACTTTTTTATTTTTTTCTGCAACGTTTGAAATTTTTATAATAACCATGAACTAATTTCTCCCCCCACCCCACACATACACATAAGTGGACTAATTTTTTGTTAAAAGAAAATAGAGCACAGTTAAAAATCTGTCCTGGTTTTAACCACCGGCTAAGGTCACATCTGGAGTTGCAAGAACCTGTGGGATGATGGAGAAATGGAGAGAGAACACAGCTGGAATCAAGATGGGCTTTGGGTCTCTGCGTGTTCGATTTTCAAAGACAATAAACTGGATAATTTAAGCAAGGAGTCCTTTACTGCCTTTAACTTGGCTAACTGCTTAAATGCTCCACAGGGTGGTCTCATTTACAATTTGTCCAGGAACATTTCCCTACAAGGGAAGAAAGAGGTGTGGGCCTGTAACCCTGTTTCTGCAGTTTTATTATGGCTCAAGGGAAAGCACGAGTAAGACTAACTGAAAGCCCTCAAGGAGATTTGTTGGGCCAATTTCAAATGTAAACAAATCTTTGAATTCTTTTATTTAAAAAATGGGAGGGAGTGGAAGAAAGGTACTTAGCTATCTTGCAAATTGTGTATTTGTGGCAGATGCAGGAACCCCACTTCCCAGGCTCTTTTGGTATACTTTTAATACACGCAATGCTATCGGTGACAAAAATGACATCAAATCCTGAAATCATTGAGCTTTGGCCATTCCAGTGGTAGAGGGTATGGGTGGGCTGGTTATTGAAAGAAGTGTAGAAAGCTGATGGATTCTGAGGCTTGTCTAGCAAGACATTCCAAAGCAGAAATGAAAGATTGGACCAAGAAAAAAAACTTGTCAGGAAAGGCAGTGAAGCAAAACAATGAAAAGGAATTATTCAGAGAAAGGGAGGCATGCTGGAGGAACCTTTTATGGAGCTGGGAGCTGGGAGCAGTACACTACTTCAGAATGTAGCTGTTCATTGTCAGGGGATATTGGAATGCTGAAACCAGGAAGGGGCATTTAAAGTCTCTCTGGGATCGTTAGTCAAAGGTTGGAGGTCCAATCTTTCTGGAGACCAGGACAACCCCTCTGTAGAAACCGACTACTCACCAAGGAAAAAGTGAAGTGATGAAGGTGTTTGTTTTTGCTTATCCTTTACAGGGAAGGGGTCCTCCAATGCTAACTGAGAAATCAGTTTAAGCAGTCTTCTGTAGTATGAGAGACCCCAATCAGGGGTGTTGAAGATAAAGGGGGTGGGCTTGGGGATGTGCTGTTATTCCCCAAATGAAACTATGTGGTATGTTTATAGAAGGGGTAATAATCAAAATAATTAATAACTGCTCAGACACAGACATGAACCAACTGGAAATCTCAACCAGTCAGAAAGGACACTCAGCCTATATAAATGCTGTATGTCCCTACCAGTATGCACTGGATAAATGCCAGCCCAGATGTATTCAATTACATATACGGTACCATAGTACCTAAGAAGTTTATTTCCATTTACAAAGCTTTCTGGGAGTGTGTCTTTCCTTAGTCTTGAGCCTTTCCGCTCTCTTCTTAAACTTTCAGGTACTGATTTCTTGAATATTTATTAAAAGCATTTTATAGCAGCCTTATTACAATGATTTTTTTTTAATTTTACCTTTTTCTCTTCTTTTGATAGCTTCCCTCTTTTGCTTATCTGTTTTACTTTTTTATTGTGGCATCAGAAAATGGATAAGGCAGAGAATGAAACTAAATTTGGCAAAAGTTGGCAAACACAAAATAAATAATCCTTAAAATGCTCAGGAAATAGATGCCACTCATCCATATGAACCACATTTGCCATTACTTCTTATCAGAAAGCTCTCTGTGACTCTCCTGGGTTCCATGCACTAGATTCATTTTGAAAATAAGACCCTGTTCCCCTTTACTACTCTCTCTGGCATCACAAATTGGGAATTAATCTCACACCTGAAAATGAAGAAAAAAACCAGTTTTTGAGAATATTTTTTTTGATAACTCTAAAGTATAAAAAATGTCTATAATAAATTATGGCCAGGTTTATCCATAATTATTGAAGGAATTTAAAAAATATATAGCCAATAGTTTAAATAGGTTCCAAAATCACCATTTTGTATTATAAAGCTATTTATAAGTATAATATTCTAAGGTTGATAGCTCTTATTTATATAAGGTTTTTCTAGAGCTCTTATTAATCATCAAAAGAAATTAATACATTCAATATAGCCTATTTGGTGTTTATTTTATTGGCTTCTAATCATTTGAAAGCTGGCAAAATTTGAAGGGTATATATGATGACCTTTGGGCAGAATTTATGATTAACCAAAACATGATATTTTTCTCATTATGGAAAATACCTTACTGTTTTCTATGTGGTTTATCAAATGGCTCCCACTTTCTTTTCCATTCTAATTTCCTGAGAGGTATTTGTAGTAACCTCAGATTTTTTTTAACCCCTTAAACACCCTCTTTGTTTTCTTTAAAGTGGATCTTGAGTAGAATAGGGAATTCAGGCCTCTTTGGAGATATTCTTCAGGACTATGATAGGAATGGGAAGAGAGACTAGTGAAGGGATTTTCAACCTTCAAAAAACAATGTCCCTTCCTAGTTTTAAAACAAATATTTTATAACATCTCTTTATTTTACTGAAATGAAATCCACAGATAGTTTTTTATATACAATTTCTAAAAGAGCAATATAATGCCCTATAATGTACAAAAGAAATAGAGAAGTAAAAGGATATACATAAAATATTATGTTTTTTCAATAGGATGTCAGGAAGATGACACTAGATACTTAAATATTACTAAAATATGTAAAACTTTCAAGGAGTGTGGTAGACTCCTAATTTGGAATTACTTGTGTTGTGGTTAAGAGTGTGTTCTAAGGAAACATTTCTAAAATGACAGAGTAAGGACTTCCAAAAAACTATTCCTTCATAAAAACAATAGGAATGCGAGGAAACATGATCAAACCAACTTTTCCAGAACTCTGGGAATGAATCAAAGCCTTACAATAAATTGAGGTGGAACTTATTCAACAAAACAAATGAATCTCATTAAGAATAGTGAGCTTTGTAGCATTGGAATTTGCCTTATGCCCACTCCTCCTCTCCATAGCTCCACAGTAGTCATGAAAGGCAAGAGCCTCAAAACTGTGGTATAAAAACTTGCAACCTAGCAACAAATTAAGGGGAGAAAAGTGGGTTTGGAACTCTCTAAAAGCCCCATCTCCAAAGAATTGCCACTAACCTGTCTGTGGGTTCTCTGAAAACTCCATTCTCAGGATTTCTTTTTATTTGATTAGATTCAGAATTCACTCTGTGCAAATAGCCTTACCCAAAGACTGTTTTTCAAAAACAATTAGAAGTGACTGTTTAACATCACAGCTGCCTTAAGGAATGATACCAATCGGTAGTAATAAAAGGCTGCCTCCCAAAAGAACTTAAAAGGAAAACCTAAGGATGGAGATGTCCATAGCGGGCTTTGAACAACTCTGACATACTCTTAAGAGTCTGGATAGCTACACAGATATGCAGTAAGCATGGCCAAGAAGGCCCTAGGAGGGCTCTAATCTCTCACCTCTTGGTGTCTTTGAGATATGGTGGATGCAAGCAGGATGTAAAAGCTACAGCAGAATTGCAAATTTACTGGTGGAGCATTGATGACATTCCCCCAACACACAAAGAACTCCTTGAGGACTGAGGACTTCTTAATTCAAATAACTAAGGAAATTTATGTCCAATTGCTAACTGACAATTAAGCTAACCCAGGACAGACTTCAGTGGCCACACATGATAAAAAATACAGACTTTCCAGAATTAGTTCAGGAAAGTTCCTAAACAAAGAGTAGCAGCAGCAACAACCCTACAAACATCTACAACAGACTCTGGAGAGCAGGAAATCTGATTTACAGAGTTGTCACATTGTATTATTTAAAATGTCTAGCACTTTTTTAAAAAATGAAAGAAACACAAAGAAACAGAGAAGTATGGTCCATACACAGAAGGAAAAAAAAAAAAAGCAGTCAGGTGTCACTGAGGAAGCCAAGACATTGGTTTTACTAGACAAAGATTTTAAATCAGGTATTATAAGCATATTCAAAAACTAAAGAAAACCATGTGAATAATGTCTAATCAAACAGAGGATATCAATGAAAAGATAACAATTATGAATAGAAATCAAATAGAAATTCTGGAGCTGAAATATATAATAACTAGAATGAAAAATTCAAAAATTCACTAGTGGGTCTCAAAAGTATATTGGGGTAGACACAAAGAAGAAAGAATTAGTGAACTTAAAGATAAGTAAATTGAAATGAAAAAATATGAAGAAAAATGAACAGAGCCCCAGGGGCACGTGGGACACTATCAAGTGTACCAACATACTCATAATGAAGGTCCCTGAAGGAAAAGAAAGAGAGAAAGGAACAGAAAGAATATTTGAAAAAACTAACAGCCAAAAACTTTCTAAATTTGGTAAGACATTGATATAGATACCTGAGAAGTTAAAATTTCAAAAGGGTTAAACTCAGAGATATATACATCGAAATACTTCAGAATCAAACTGTTAAAAGCTGAAAACAAAGGAGAATTTTGAATACAGTATGAGAAAGTGATTCATTATCTATAGGAGTTCATCAGTAGGATAAAACTAACTACTCCTCAGAAACCACAGAAGCTAGAAGGCAGTGGAATGATGTACTCAAATTGTTGAAAGGAAAAATTAAATAAGAACTGTATATCTAACAAACACTACCCTTTAAAAAAGAAGGCAAAGGTAACTTACATAGAGAAATAGACAAAACAGTATAAATTTATATTTGTTTGAATTCTTTTCTCCTCTGATTTTAAAGACAGCTTTATAAAGCAGTAATTATAAAATTGTGTTGATGGGCTTATAATATAGAAAGATGGATTCTGTATTACAGTAACAGAACAAAAGGCAAGGGGAATGGGATGTTTTTGTATGCTACTGAAATGTATTGGTATTATTATGAACTAAGTTGTTTCAAATGATGGTTTTAAATTGTAATCCCCAGGGAAATACTAAGGAAAAACCTGAAAAATATGTCAGAGAAACAGGAAAAGAATTAAAATTGTATACTACAAAATATCTTTTTACACAAAGTATGAAAGTAATGGAGGAATAGGGGAAGAAAAAAGACATAATGCATATGGAAAGGAAATAGCAAAATTGCAGATATAAACCCTATTTATCAGTAATTACATTAAACATTAGTAGACTAAACACTAAAATCAAAGGGCAGAGATCAGCAAGATGGAAAACAAAACTGTGTGTTGTATCTAAGAGATACACTTCATATTCAAAGTTGCAAATAGGTTGAAAGTAAAAAGATGGAAAAACATAAACTGTGCAAATAGAACATAAAGATAACTGGAGCAGCTATATTTATATCAGACAATATAGACTTTATGACAAATATTGTTACTAGAGAGAAAGAAGGACTTTTTTTCTTAATTTAAATTCAACTGGCCAAGGCATAGTACATCATTAATTTTTGATATAATGTTCGATGATTCATTTGTTGAGTATATCACCCAGAAGGACTTTCTTTTTAAGATTTTATTTATTTATTTGACAGACAGAGATCACAAGCAGGCAGAGAGGCCGGCAGAGAGAGGAAGGGAAGCACGCTCCCTGCTGAGCAGAGAGCCCAATTCGGGGCTTGATCCCAGGACCCTGAGATCATGACCTGGGCCAAAGGCAGAGGCTTTAATCCACTGAGCCACCCAGGTGCCCCCCAGAAGGACATTTTATAATGATTAAAGGGTAATGCTTAAGGACAACAACAATCATTAGCATATCTGTATCTAATAAGAGAGCCCCCAAATACAAAAAAGGCAAAACTGACAAAATTGAAGGGAAAATAGATAATTTAACAATTAAAACAGAGGTGGGAGTAGGGAGTAAGCAAAATGGGTGAAGGGGGTCAAAAGGTACAAATTTCTAGTTATTTGAAAGTTGGTAGGTAAGCTCTTAAAAGTCCTCATCAGACACACTCACACACACACACATTTTGTAACTATGTATGGCAACAAATATTAGCTAGACTTACTATGGTGATCATTTTGCAATATACACAAATCATTACTGCACACCTGAAACTAATATGTCCATTATACATCAATAAAAACAAACAACCAAACAAAACAAAAATGATTTAACAAATAGAAGTTGGAGACTTCAATACTGCATTTTCAATTACAGACAGAACAAACAAGTGGAAGATTAGCAAGGAAATAGAAGACCAAAGCAACACAATAAACCAACAGACCTCATGGAGGGTTATGAAATATCCCACCCAACAACAACAAAATACATATTTCTCAAGGGGAAATGAAACATTGTTTGGAACAGACCATATGTTAGGCCATAAGACAAATCTTAATATTAATATGTGATTCATTAACTGATCTAATCTAATCTAATTAATCTAATTACTACTTAATCTAATTTAATCTAATTACTGATAAGTAGGACTTATATCTGCCATTTGGAAATTCCTTGCTATAGGCATTATGTTTTCTTCTTCCTCTATTCTTCATTGCTTCCTTATTTTGTGTAAAAAGATATTTTCTAATATACCATTTAAATTCTTTTTCTGTTTCTTTTTACTGTGTATTTTTCAGTTTTTCCTTAGTGGTTTCTCTGGGGATTATACTTAATAATCTGAGAATTCTAACTCAGATTAATACCAATTTATTTTCAACTGCATGCAAAAACGTTGTTCCATTTCCCCTGTCCTTTGTGTTATTATTGTAATTCAGATTGTATCTTTCTACATTACAAGCCCAGCAACACAATTTTATAATTACTGATATGTGAATTGTATTTCAACAAAGGTGTTATTAAAAAAAAGTAGACTTTAGGGTCAGCACCCTTGGATTTGTAATTCAGGCTCTGCCACTTTTCAGCTGGTAACTGTGGTTAGGTTACTGTGTGCCTCAGTTTCTTCATCTATACATCTGGACAATAACAGCAAATACCCTAACACGTTGTTAAAAAGGTTAAATGACTTACTACATGTCACCCACTTAGATCAGGACCTGGTACAGTGAAAGCATTCCATAAGCATGAGGCATTTTGGTTCTTCGGTGGTGGCAAATAACTTTTTCCATCCTTTCTTCAAGACTTTGGTATAGATTCAGAGTGTATATTCTTAGTTCTTTAGTGACAGAGCTTGTGATCTTGTTTTAGGGGATTTCCTCAAAAACAATTTGGCTGACAGCAATGCGGTTGACAAGATAATCTACTTGAAAAGAAATATTATGGTAGATGTTCAAAACTGGCAACCTAGATGAATCACCGGTTAATTTTACAAACCCTTAAACATGTTTAAGCAGTTGGGTTTATATTCAGAAAATTTTCTCTGCCTTTTCATTTGGAATTCATTTTTGTATAATCTTTTTTGCACGTACAGTAATTAAAACTTAGTGTGATATAAGAACATGAAAGTCTAACTAGCTGGAACACACTGAACATCTCCAAGACAGATCGATTTAAATTTCAAAAACATGCCTACAATGGTCAAACCCCTATGTCAAGTGCAGAGACTGCAATGAGAACAGTTTAAAATTCTGAGTTAGGATGTTTCTACATCTGTCAAGCAATGAGGATCAGTATGGTACCCAGTGTTGATTCCTAGGTGTGAAGGCTGTTTAATTTCTGCTCTAAAACTTGCTTCAAAAGAGCTTTGTTTATATATTCAATATTATCCTCCACAGCAGAGTTTAGTTGTTGTTGTGTTTTTTTCTTGCATTTAAAGTAAGAAAAATAAAACAATAATGGCTGTACCCTTTCCGACAAGCACGAAGGAAGTTGAAAAAAAAAATTTTTTTTAAAGAACCAGATCCACTGAGGCCAGAAATTACAACTACAAAATTTTTCTGTGGTGTGTGTCTGATTTTTGGTTTTCTTTGTTGTTTTTGTTTGTTTTTCGTTCCTTGGGAGCTGATGTGAAGTCAGTTTGCAAAGCGACACTTACACGTGAGTAGGTGGATCCTAGCTGACCCTGTGTATGTGAGCAGGTCTTCACACAGAGCAAGTGGTAGAACGTGCTGTAAATGGGAGGAAAGGCCTTGCTGGAAGAACAGTGATATTGATTTTAAAAATTTTTGGGAGCTAGAAATGGCCCTAGAGCTCATTAAGACTGAACTCATCCATTTACATAAGAGAAAATTAAGGTCCAGAGAAATCAAGCAACTTGCCCGAAGTGACCCAGCTAATTAGTGGCAGAGCTAATCATATTGCCTTGCACCATGGAGAGAGAGAGGGAGGGCAAAATTACAAGAATAGTTTGACTTGATTTGGTGTTTTTCCATAATGCCCTGGGAAAAAACAGAATAAAATTGTGATTACTTTCCATGTGGATCACTGACTAATTCTTAGATTGTTGCAACATTGAACTGAAAGTGAGAAATACGTATTTGCTAGTTCACAATTATTTGAAAAAAATTAAATTATAAAAAGCAGGTTTAATCAACCCTACTTAATTCCAAATCAAAAGGAAATAAAGGCTTGCTAATTGGTACAGTACTCGTGGTTTTTACAATTATCTTTGATATCATATAAAATGTTTAAAATTCTGAGTTAGGATGTTTCTACATCTGTCAATTGGCTAATCAACCAGAATCTGGGAAGCAGACTAGTCAGCTATGGGCCTGGGTGTACACACATGTGTTCATCCCCCTTCTCCTCACATCCTGAGAGCATGGACAGTACATGCTTCCACCCACCCAACTTGAAGCTCCATTGTCAGGAGATGAACAACTTCCCTGGGAATGTGATCAGGATAGAAAGGGGCACATGAGGGAGGGGCTTAGAAGCTGGACAAAAAGGAATCATAGGGTCTCAAAGCTGTTGGTTCCAAGAGGGAATCTGGAGCACTATTGGCTGTTGGTCCCTCTGAAACTAAGAGTGAGGGGCAGGTTTATTTTAAAGGACTCAGGGATTACTGCCTATGGTTCACATATACAATGGAATATTACTCAGCCATCAGAAAGGATGAATACCCACCATTTGCATCAACATGGATGGAATTGGAAGAGATTATGCTAAGCGAAGTAAGTCAAGCAGAGAAAGACAATTATCATATGGCTTCACTCATATGTAGAACATAAGGAAGAGCATAGAGGACCTTAGGAGAAGAAAGGGGGAAACTAAAGGGGGTTAAGTCAGAGGCGGGACAAACCATGAGACACTACGGACTCTGGGAAGCAATTGGAACGTTTCAGAGGAGAGGGGGTGGGGGATGGGTTAGCCCATGATGGGTATTAAGGAGGGCACGTTGTGATGAGCACTGGGTGTTATATGAAAACAATAAATCATGGAACACTACATCAAGAACTAATGAAGTACTATATGGTGACTAACATAATTTTTTTAAAAAAGGACTCAGTGCCTAGAGGGTAGAGAAGTAGGAGAGAGGATGATAGGTGGAGAACATGGAAGGAAGGATAGAAGGGTACATCCCTGCCCCTAAACAGTATTAACTCCATCTGCTCCTCATTAAATGCACAGCCTGGAGGCATTAGCTCCTTCAGGATGGTGGGCAAAGAGCCAGCTGTTCTTGATGTTTTAAAGGAAGGAGTGGCAAGGGGCTGGAAGGTGAGTTAGAACGAGTTTTGATATTCAACAACTGTGGTCATAAGAATATAGACTAACTCTGCATGAGCTTTCATTCCTTCCTGCTGGGTCCTTGAAGCAGATTGATCTCTGGTTGTCTCATCTCAGTGCTTTTGACTTTTATAGACATGCCCCTGAGTTTCATTTGTGAGCTAAGGTCATTTCCTGGGCATTCCGTCTGTGAATAGCACAACCAGAAGACTGCAGGGGGGATAATGGCTTTGAGTCCATGGCCACTTCCCATGTGAACAGCCTTTCCCTTTGCTCCGCTGGGCATAGGATGGAAGCCCCTTCCCCTCACCTCCGTGCCTCCTGCCTCATGTTACAACCTACCTTATATTTTTTAGAGTTCTATATGTGGTTGTCTCACCCATGAACGTTGGATCAAGCTTCTCAAGGGTAGTGACTCTAATTTCTCTCTGAATCCTTAGAATCTGGTATTTGGACATAATAGTGCACCATAGTGTTTGTTGAATGAATTAAATGACATTTATTCAGTTAAATGAGCATCAAAAATTTTTCCAACCAATTCCATTTATCAAGTCCTTGCTCTACGCCCTGCACCCTGTTACATGCTGACAAAACAAACAAATACAAATTAGATCAGACATTGCTCTCCCCCATGGGGGCTGCTGTCTGGTGGGGGCCAGCCAAGAGGTGGGCATAGTTCTTTCACCCAGAATCATCAAATCTGACTACATCCTCTCCAGCGAAAAGGACAGAGGATAATGCTTTCATTTAGAAGGAGAAGAGCCTTTCACTGAAATACCTTCATGACACTAATAAGTGCCACCACCCCTTTCTTTTAAAATTGTTTCCATTTCCGCTGTGATAGTCATATATTGAGGTGATCAAACTGAGTTCTTGCAAGGTGAGGCCAAACCGGCACTTTACCCCTGCCCACGGAGCGAGCCACGTTCTCCCTCCTCAATGAACCGTCATTTCCCTATTCACTGTTCGCACTGCAGCTAAACATTGTGCAAGCATCTTCATTAAACTGTCCGCAGTGATTCATAGTTGCCTTCCTCCAGAGGTTACGCATAATTCAAAACCCATCAGCACACAGCTGAAATTGCTCCTTCCAGGATATGTTACCTTGCATTGGTCCACTCAGAATTTCATTTGCTACGGCAAGGTCCAATTACTCTGCCCAGCTGTGCCCTTCTAAGGTTCCTTGGCCCCTCCCTCTCCTGAATCACTAAGAAGTGGACTCTTCCCTTGGTGGGCATCAACAGTGTGTCCACTCTGCAAAATTGCTGCTCCCGAAATTTACCAGGAGGGACCCGAGGTGCCAAACCAGGAGGCAGGCACATAAGCAGTCAGCCCTCCATGGTGTGTGGTGCCAGAGGGAGAAGAAGAAGTCAGAGTACGGGCTGAAATCCATGCTTTGTGCCCCCCACCCCCTGGCCTTGGGGAGTGCAGCGCATAATATGCCCTTGAAAGCATTCTTGCACCGGCTCTCTGAGCCCTTTGTCCTGGTTTACTTCTGCTCTGCCATCACTGGACCTGGCTGAGTCATGGGAAAGAGGACGACGTTCAGTCACGGAGACCCAGTTAGACAAATTAACTCACCACAAACTGTGTACCATTAGGTTACCTCCATGTGAAACAGATGGTGGAAGCACAAGACAGAGAAACCAAGAAGTCCTTCTCATGGTTGCCTTTAGAAAGGGAGGAGGGGGCAGGGAAGGGTGCGCAGGAGCCATGCACAAACCAGGAGGGAGCTGGCATGAGTTTGTCTGACTGGAGCCTGTGGAGGGAAGGGAGTCTGGGGTCTTGGGGGAGGTCACTTGCTTCTGAGACCCCGCTAGGAAATCTGTCATGCCATGTTTTCCTAGCCATGCTCTGCCGTCCTCTCAATGATCAGCTGATGCCCACCAAATCCTCCCTGCCCTCACCTCAGCCTGTCAGCCTTTGGCCCCTCCCTTGCTCGACAATCTATAGTTCAAGCAGCTCCAGCTTCTTACCCAAGGCTATTACTAATCTCGTTAGTAGGCACCAGGGAGAGCACCCTCTGGGCCTAGCACAGTGGTGAGTACTTTACCTGTACTACCTCATTTAACTGTCACAGCTACCCCATCAGGAAATGGTTACCCTTATTCAACTGATGAAGAAACCAAAGCTCAGAGAGGTGAAGTCATTTTCTTAAGGTCACACAGCAAGTGTCAAAGCCAGAGCCTGAGGATCCTAGAGATTCTTTTGGTTTTATGGAACATCTATAGTTTGTAGGGTCCACTAGTATTTGCACTGGGGTGTGCGGGAGGAGACACACATTTCTGATTTTGTTTTAAAGATACCCCAAAGGTACAGAAATGGCACAGTCATCCTAGGACATGGGACACCCCTCTTCTTTTCTGACTGCTTCAATGTGCTTAGGTTGGTGGCAACATATTGCCTCCAAGAAATTCCAGCTGTGTGACTAATAATGAAGGCAATAATGACAGCTAACATTCATTAGGCACCTGTTATGCTCTGCTCTGGGCTGAGTGAAATAGGAAATTCTGTCATCTCCACTTTAGAGGAGGAAAGAGGCACAGAGAGGTTGTTCCTTACCCAAGGTCACACAGCTTGTTATTGACAAAGCCAGGCTTTGGACTGAGACCTGACTGAGCCCTTCAATTTTTGTGCTCCATGGTCAGCAGACATGTCCCAAGTTGGGTTCACATCAGCCAGTTAGTGAGACGTCAGTCACCATGTGTTGAAAACCCACCATGAGCCGTGCAAGGGGAGGGAAGAGGAGCCTAGGGCAGTGGTCTGGTGGTGGAGGATGGGTGAGGCTCCCAGAGCAGGGAACATAGTCCCAGGGTGATGGGACATTTGTGGAAGGCAATGAGGGAGCAAAGGTTGACAGAGAACAGGGAAAGGAATTCAGAGTAGGAAGCCAAAATAGGTTAGAGTTATCAAGCACAAGATCTAACAGCTTCACAATTTGTTATCAATTTTGTTAAGGGCCTTGTGGGGTTATTTGTTAGGGTGTCCATGGGGATTCATGGTGGAAGCATTTAGATCAAGGAATAGGGAGGAATAATTTTGAACTTTGGTTGGCTACTAAGGCATTAAGCATGTGTGTGTGTGTGTGTGTGTGTGTGTGTGTGTGTGTGTGTGTGTGTGTAAGAAAAGGCACAAAGTACAGAATACCAAATAATTCTCATTTGCCATTTTCTACTGTCACAACAGGCTTTTAGGGCAGCTATTTTGGTCTTTTTTTTTTTAATTCCATATACATGTAGGGATGCTATACTGTAATTCCAAGGGCTTAAATGATGCTTTAAATTGCTGTTCAATTTACAGAGGTGAGGTTTTTGTCTTGCCTGTACTCTCTGGCTTACCATTCCTCAGTTCATTCCCTTCAAATGAACTGCACTATTTTTTATTCATAGTACCACGCTGCTACTAGTTCCCTGATTTCCTTCTTTCCACATCCTCCAATGAGTGTTTACCAGTACTGGCAAGTTAATACTGCTCCTACCACTGCGATTCATTCCTGTAACACGGGGGAGTTAAGGCACTTCTAACTTTTAACGTCTCTTCAAATAAGCTTGTAACTTCCTCCCATCCCCGTTTGGATGCTTTTACAACTGACAGTGTTTTCTCTTTATTACTTAAAAAGAACAACCATAGTAGACACACTTTTGGCTTGGAGATTCCAACTAGCTCAATGCCTGGCAATTTCCCCCATTTAGACTTTCATAAATAGCCTTTATGTTTGGGTTTTTTCCTCCTAGTTTTAGAATATTCTTTTGGACTGACTGGGTCCCATGGACATAGGAAATTTCTCTGGGACCTTAAACCTCCCATAGCCAGCTGTGGTGCAGCTACTCAGGGCAGTGAAAGAAAGATGTTGTTGGTATTAATGACAATTGTAACTTTACTCTCAGTCCTATCTCTGTTTGAAAGATGAGGTCATGAGTCATGAAGAACCACATCTTTACATTCAAAGAACATTCCCAAGGACACCTGGGTGGCTCACTTGGTTGAGCATTTGACTTTCCATTTTGGCTCAGGTCAGGATCTCAGGGTTGTGAGATGAGCCCAGGTCAGGCTCCATGCTCAGCAGGGAGTCTGTTTGCGATTCTCTCTCTCCCTCTGCCCCCACCCCCTACTTGCACACTCTTTCTCTCCCTCTCTCTCTAAAATAAATAAGTAATTTTTTTAAAAAATTAAAGAGCAATCTCATACTGCAACAGCAAAAAAAAAAATGTGGTTAAGGGTCAGATGCACTTGGGTTTTATTTGAAGCTTATGAGATGTGTGACCTTGAGCATATTGCTTTAACCTCTCTGGGTCTCAGTTTCCTCCTCTGTAAATGGAAATACTAATAAGCGCCCACATGATACAGCTGTTAAAAGAATAAGATGAAATCACGTACACACAGACACTGGTACATAGTAAGTGCTTAATAAGTGTTAGCTGTATTATTCCTGGAGTCCTGACATAGAGAATACTCGACTCCACTATTTCTGCCCCTCACCATAATATTCTCATACTAAAGTAGAGACGGGCTAGTATGGACTCTTACCTGAAGGCATAGCTAAAACCATGACCCTTTCCAGGGATTGTTGTCGTAATGCAATGATTGCTCTTTATTACTAGAAACGCAAACTGTCTGTTCAGTAACAATTCTCATTCATTCGATAAAAACAATCTCTACCAATCAGACATTTTTGCCTATGGTATTGAACAGTCCTTAACATAGAAGGGAAAGAAACATTAGACCCAGTCTGTCTTGTGGTCAATGTGCAATGTCACTCTAATTTGATATCAGCAAGTGCCCTTGTAAATCAAACTCACCACACTGAATCCTTGGTGAGTTTGGAGTTCACGTTCCCATCTTCTTCCAGGAAGATGTCCATTTGCAAATTGGCATCATTATCATGGGCTGAGAAGTAATTGGTAACAACTCTTGCTGGTATCCCAAGGCATCGCAAAACTGCAGGAAAGGACAGGCCACAGCTAAACCCATCACCAAAATTTAATATATACATAGTGAACAATTCCTTCTCATAAAGGACTTCCTTCTTTACCAAAAAGAAAAGCCCTTTGCACATGTTTTAACCTCAAATGTTCCATACTGAAGAAGGGAGACTACTGTCAATCTTTGGGACTATGGACAGAAACCTTGCTATGTGTTCATTCAGAATAAATGGAAAAAAAGGACTAAAATCCCAATAATGAGGTTCTAATTGTTTAGTTGCTAATCATGCAATCACTTAAGTGATTAAGTAACAAGTAGTATTATTTTAGTCCATCTAATAGGACTGTGTTCCTGAAAATAATTTAAAAAAAAACTCAGTTAGATTTTATTTATTTATTTGAGAGAGAGAAGGAGCACAAACAGGGAGAGTGGCAGAGGGAGAAAGGGGGATAAGCAGGCTTCATGCTGAGTGGGGACCCCAATTCAGGGCTTGATCCCAGGACCCTGAGATGAAGACCTGAGTCAAAGTCAGAGGCTTCACTGACTGAGCCATGCAGGTGCTCCAGAGAAAGATAAATACCACATGATTTCACTCATATGTGGAATTTAAGGGGGAAAAAAAGCAGATGGACATGGGGAAGGGAAGGAGAAATAAAATAAGATGAAATCAGAGAGGGAGACAAACCATAAGAGACACTGAACTCTAGGAAACAAACTGAGGATTGCTGGAGGGGTGGTGGGTGGGGGGATGGGGTAACGGGGGGATGGGCTTTAAGGAGGGCACTTGATGGAATGAGCACTGGGGGTTATATGCAACTGATGAATCACTAAATTCTACCTCTGAAACTAATAAAAATTTTTAACTGAAGAAAAAAAACAAACAACCCTCAGCTAATAGAAGTTATAATAGAGGTCTTCAGTGGGGTTTGCTCTCCTGGCTGGAATTTGCTTTTGTGACACTTGGTGGAGGGTGACACCACAGATTCATTTTAATTGCTAGATAATAAATTACCTGGATGCATCTCTTGCCATATGTACCTATTGATTAAACTCAATCCAAATGCCCTCCCTGGCTCCCAGGATGCCAGACATCAGGGCTCATTGAAAATAATTCAGCTGACAATTTTAAGATTAATGACTTGGCTTGCCTTTTTTTTCTTCAGAATAGTTTAGCATTTTTAACTAAAGGCTATCCACCTCCTTCAATAGAACAACCTTGGAAGTCCAAACTTGAGTCTGCTGGCATTCAAGTGTCCTCACTACCTGACTTTATCTTAATACCCCAAACAAAAATGATGGCAGCCACCACCTGCTTCCTACTTCCATCTTCCTGTATTGATTCACAGACCCTATTCAAGCCACAGTTTTATCAGTAAGATGATTGGCACTGTAGCTTCATTTCTGGCTTACCACTAATTCACAGAATGAAAATTGTTCCAGACTTTGCCTGACCTCATAATTTTAAGATAGATGAAGCCTGACACTGGGGCACCTATACCTCCTTCCTTCCCACTTCCCTCTTGGGGTTCATTCTTACTCTGACTTCCCCACATGTTCTTCTGTTTTTTTTCTTAGCTTACACCAAAGCCTATTTTCAGGAACAGATCTGATGATCCTTTCATATAAAAGGCATAAGTGGTTGGAAGGTGTTCACTATTTTATCTGGTTCTAAGCCCGAAGGAATTACAGTGGGATAGTGAAATTGTAGACAGCTGGAGGAAAGGCAGAGGGTCTTTTCTGTTTTCCTGGAAGCATTTCCTATGAATGACTGCTCCCATCAGGCACCCTTTACATAGTCTGGGATTGAGAACAGAGCGGGGGTGGTGGCTACCTCTAATCGTTAGCCCATCATGAAGTTCGGCTTCTATCTCAAACCTCAGAGACCAGCACACCTAGGAAACTGATATACTGGACTTTATTGCTCTCAGGAAATATATTCCCTTATCCCTTGAGTATATTCAACTGGCTACGAAAATAATCTTATTTAGTTTAATACCATAGAAAAACAAAAGCCCAAGAGGCATAATTTCTTCCCACTTGGATCACTGACTAATCTTGGACTGTCACAACTTTGAGCTAAAACTGTGAGGCTTCATGATCATTTATAAAAAACGGCCTCATCCTGGCTTCCAACCTCCAACCCCTCCTTGATTTTTCTGATTAAAAGAAAAATGCTAACTAGGTAAAACATTCTTTATTAAGGATCAAGCAGAAAGGACACTTCAGCTTGAGCTTAATGTTTTCTCCAAGGCTGTAGAAATGGCAAATGAATGAAAATCATTACCAATGGTGAAGACATATTGAAATAAATGTATTTTTAAAAATATTCACTGAATTAACAATAATATTGTCTGGTCCTAGACAGGCAAATGGCATTTCAAAAAATGATGCATGACGCTGAAGAGATTAATTCTGTTCCCATATGTTTTTCTCTATAGATTAGATGTTGGATAGATTAAAAACCAGAAGGGAAAGAGGGGAGTAAAGATTGTTCATTAAGTTCTGATATGCAATTTCTCAGTGGCATTGAGATTCCCATGTAAAAACGGAGATGAAACCACCTGTCACAATCTCTCCCATAGCTAGAGGAAAAAATAAATGCATATATTTACAAAATTTCTCAGTGGTAAACAATGTGGTAAACAACAAGCTGTTAAACATATTTATAACACACAACATATTTATAACACTTTAATAAGCAGTATATACCTATTACTATTTATTATTTTAAATTTTGTTAATTTAATCTTTTTAAAATGTTGGAGGTTACTGAAAAGAAAATGGCATATCCTTTCCCTCACATCATTTCTTGGACCCGGGACCCCTGTTTCTCTGGGTGTTGAATGATGGATTATGTAGGAAATAGTCCATCATTCTTTCTACAAAGATTCTGCAGTCAAAGAGAAACTATGAGCATATTTGGCCCAGTACAATTTAATTATGCATTGACTACATCCCAGAATAGCCATCTATAAATTCTAGAGAGCTAACAGGGTTGCTAGGTCTCTTCGCCAGTTTATAGATAAAATGTCTTGAAGTAAAATTCTCTTTACATTAAAAAATGTTACTCAATTTTTTACTTACATGTGTTAAAAACACCAGCAAAAACCCAGCACTGACCATACCGGACCGGATTCTTGGTACTCTGGTATTCCAACAGAATGTCAACACTTCCAGTCCAGGCTGATGGGGGGACACCATAGGCATAGACATTGTCCCAGGATCCAACAAGGACACCTTCATCATCTTTGGCATTAACCTAAATGAGACCAGGATGGTAAGAAAGAAGAAAGAACATTTAGAAGAGTTCTCTCCAGACTCTGACATTAAGCAAGCTAAGGCATCCAGTGCCTTCCAAATGTCCTGTATGATAAAATCAGTTCTACTACTGTTCTATTTACTGTTGTGTTATCAGGGAAAAGTGATGCAATAACTAACTGTGCAAGAGAAAACCAAATAACCAAGACCGCTTCTCAAATAACATTTTATTATAATTAAGGTGGTGTTGAATAGCAGCTATGAAGAGTTATAATGTCTTCTCTATATGCTTAGGAAAAGATGGGCACAGGACACTTGGTCTGGTTGGAGTCGTGAGGAAAAGAGAAAAAACACCTGCAAAAGAGGACAGTTCAAGTAGGGATCAAATAGGGATCTTGCCTCTGTGGAAGGAGAATTCAAAACTGACACATGACAAAAATGTATAGGTAGAGTGGGGGGTCCAAAGTCTCATGGTCTAATGAGTTTTGACTTTGATGATTAATTGAAGGCTCTGACAAAGTAAATAGATGACATAGGAACCATTAAGAATTAGTAAGAAACTAGATTTCCATGGATAACTTACATTTATTTTAAGCAAGTCACAATTACAAAGTATTTCCTTTATGATTGTTTAAAGGGATTAAGGTTTTGTAGTTTTGTTAAAAGATATCTGCATTTACAGGAAGGGCTTGGGCATTATAGTATAAGTATGAGGGAGATTTAAAAATGGCAATCTTGAAGATTTGGGGAAATCTTGCTACACATTTAGACCACAGTCTTCTGGTAGTAACAGACCTTAAGTACAGGAACAAAGACCTTTTGTGTTTAGACCTTAAAAAAATCTAAGAAGTAACCATTTCAAGGCATCACTTTTGGGGGTGCACTATTGTATCTTACCTCCCTTGGTGTAACTTTCCTCATGTTTAATTATACTTAGAAGACTATCTAGGTAAGAAGCAGTGGGAGCTTTTCCAAGAACTGGTGCCTCTTCAACAATGTTTATGTGTTGACATGACAAGGGTTTAGAGGGGCACCTGGGTGGCTCAGTTGGGTAAGCAATTGCCTTCGGCCCAGGACAAGGGTTTAGAGCCTTGATCCACAGATTGTGGTCTGTGGACCAGCACCAGTGGCATCCCCTGGGAGCTTCTTAGGAATGCAGAATCCCAGCCTCTGCCACAGATCTACTGAATCAGAGTGTGCATTTTAACAAAATCCTAGGGTGATTTCTGTGAATGTTAATTTGAGAAGCATAGGCTTAGACTATGCCAAGAAGACATTAGCAAGCAATGTGAAACATATGATTGAAGCAGGTGTGTTTGGATTATGAAAACCATAGAAGATATATTAAAACATGGGGACTTTATGTGTTCACTGCCTTGCCAATTAACAGCTTGGCCTCAGCACTTGCCCAGACCCCTTTCTTAGGCTTGCTGAGTTTAGTTGTATAGAAGTCTACTCTCCCCCACTCGGTCATGAATTCATTGAAAGTAGATATTAAAAAAACTATGTCTTTTTTACTTCTAGTAAGTATGAACAAAGAGAAGGTGCTCAGTAGTGGTTGAATATTCACTTGTATATTCAACAAGCATGTAGTTATTATTTATATGAATAGGAATAAGACCTTCTCCCTGAGGAGAGATGAACAAGAAACCAATCAAGTAGAAGTAAAGTTTACTAATGTTAAAGATGTACAGGTAAGGTGGAAGCCCAAAGGAGGTGGTAATCAGTTTCATAAGGTTGAAGGGTTGTGGTGGTAGTTGGCTAAATAGGAGAAATTACATGAAAGTTAGGTCTTGAGTGGTTGAAGGCCAGACAAGGCCATCCACACAGTGGAAACAGTTTGAATAAATGCTTGGTATCATGAAACAATATGGCAGGTTCAGGGACCTGCTAGGAGCTCTACATGGGTGTTACGTAAGTAGACCACATTGGGTGAAATATAAAATGCCAAAAGGAGACACTTAAAATGTGCTTCTACTGTGAATGACAAACCCTCTACTGAAATATGAGATTTATTCTAGCACTGAGTGGCATTTCCCAAAACAGGTGCTTCTGGAAAGTGTTCTCTAGATCACCATTCAATTTGATTAGATGTACTATTCCTCCCCCTTGTTTCTGTCCCTTCAAGTTAAAGTAAAGGTAACTACTCAGTTGATTTGTTTAAAGTAGAAAAAGTAATTCTTTGGAGATTTCTGAAGGACCTTGTTCAGCTAATTGTAAACTCACACCTTTGATGTAAAGTTCGACTTTATCCTATAACTATATGAAAATGACTGGAATGCAGCAGGGTTTAGTCAAACATATTGGCTCTATTGCTGATCAATACATCTTCTTGCAGCTGAATTGATTATTTAAAAATCTGTATCTATTATAATGAAGTGTGAAGAGTGCCCTGGTAGGCTATGACGTAGTTTGGTCTTTGTGGATAGGTAGATTCAGGTTTAACTCACATCACCCTCTCCTTATCCTTATCACTGAGAAATAGAATAGACCTTATGAATCTCAGAGGTAAAAGTTCCAAAATTATGATTCTAATGACTGACTTTCAAACAGATAGCCATTAACTAGAAGACTATTTATAGCATCTGGCTGAACCCAATCAGCTAAGGGGAAGAGGGAAAAAAAAAGCTCTCTTCTCTACAGATCTTTAAATTGTTAATGCTGAGTTGTTTCCCTGTTGCTAGATAAATCACAACTCTCATTTATTAGCATTTGGTTGCATTATCTACTGTTTTCTAATTAGAATATTGATTTCTGAGGGGCCCAGACACTGAAAGAGGTAAGTCTTTGTGACACATATAAAGGGTTAAAATAATATCTCCCTCCCTTAGACAACAAGATATGTTTGGGGAATACTTCAAGGGCATCCTGGTTCCTTTTCATGCCACAGTGGACTGTTTTAATATCTTGCCATGAACTCAGAGTTTGACCAGTATCATAATGAAAGTCCTGGAGTTGTCTCACTCACCAGTGAGTGTCTAGGAGATGATATGAGTGCAGGACTTTGGACAGGGAGTGTTATTCAGCTACATTAAGTTTGCAATAAATTGTCTTCCCATAATACCTACAATATGGGAAAACTGAAAAACCAGGCTCCCCAAAAGTCATTATCAGCAACCTCATTGGCATAACATAATTCAGTAAATTTCCAAAATCTGGTTCCAAGAAAAAAATGAGGATTACAGATTGGAATAGAGAGCTCCTGATCCTCATCTCCAGTTCTCAGAAACCCTACTGTCAATTCCACAAAATCATAAAACTTCTCATTTGTATTTCAAAATCTGGAAAGAAACTAGTGGAATTAAAATACCAATTTTTTTTCTTGTTCTGACCAGAACAGTGGAAAAAACTGCTGTGGAAAAATGGGTGGGAATGGGTCTGCTCCTCTAAAGAAGTAGACTTTCTGTGACTAGAGTGGGGAAGTGACCTAAAGCATGAGAGTTCCCCATCCCCCCATGGAAATTAGATACATCTACAGGTAGGTGAGGTAGATTATCAGATGAGAAATTTAGCAGAACCTTAAAAGAAAGAGCAGAGCCGAATATTCTAAAAGACATTTCCATCTCTTCAGCTCCCCTCTTCTCCCCACGCCAAACTTTCTTAGAGTACTTAAGAGTAGATGGAACAAAATACACTGGCTTCAAGCTGTAGTTCAGAGGGAAAATCTAACTAATCGTAAGGGGAAAGTGTCAAGATTTCACCTACACTGTATTAGAGCAAACAGGACACTTAGAGAAGAATTATGCAAATATGAACATGAATAAAAAGAAAAGAAGCAGTAAGGAGGGAGGGACAGAGAGAGAGAGAGAGAGAGAGAGAGAGAGAGATCAGGAGAAAGAAGGAAAGAAGGGGGGAGAGAGGGAGACAGAATATGAAAAAAATACTTAAAAGAAAATAAAATTAAGAAATAGAAACAATTTTCTCAAAATCTCTTAGGAGATCACAGACTTAAAGGACCAAATTGAGGACCAAATCACATGATCATGAAACTAAAAATAAAGTATAAACTATAAGAAACAGAGTAGATACTGGTAGAAAATAAAATTAGTGACATGTACTAGGTGTTGGCTAATTGAATTTAAATAATAATAAAAAATTAATGACAGAAGAAATGCTTGAGATAAAAGAAATACTATGGAAAATATAAAGAGATGAAGTTATTTGGAAATGAGATAATAGTAATGGAAAAAAGGATGATACAACATAAGGATAATTAGTAGGTTCAAAATAGAGAACCCAACAATGCAGTATCTGATGGTTCAGTTGGTTAAACATTTGACTCTTGATTTTAGCTCAGGTCATGATCTCTGGAATCGGGCTCTGAGTTGGGCTCTGAGCTCAGTGTGGAGTCTGCTTGAGATTCTCTCTCTCCCTCTCCCTCTACCCCTCCCCCTGCTCAAGCTCTCTCTCTATAAATAAATAAACAAATAAATAAAATCTTAAAAAAATCGAGAACCTAACAAATGAGGCAGAAGATATATTTCTGGCATAATATAAGAAAATTTTACCAGAGGAAAAATTGAATCTATATTTTGAAGGAATAATCTGTGCTCCAATGTAATTTGATGCAGAATTCTTATTGCATAGGAACTTTAATTAATTATTTGAACTTAAGAATAAAGAAATTATTGTTCAGTCATACAGGCTGAAAATGCAAATTAGCAACAAAGGAGGAAATAAGGCTGCACCATTCAATGGCAAAATCAGTCATCAATATTTGCACAGTCTTGAGAAAAAGAAAGGTTGACCCCAAAATCTTTTGCACAGCTAAGAGGTTCTACTAGTATAAAGGCAGCCAGCACTCATTTTCAAACATTAAGAGTATCAGGGAATTTAGCACCCATTAAAACCAAACTACTTGAAAAGTGATACCAAGATAATTAAGGGCTGAATCAAACAAAGAACCCACGAACAAAGATGCTGTGGCAAAAGATCCAGTGATGAGAAAAACCCATATAAGTTTAGAGACCTTTGGGAATTGTCGTATCAGAATGAATATGAATTTTAAAACTTGGTAATATGATAATGATAATCTTAAAAACTTAGACACAAGGGAGGTTAGAGGGAGAATTGAAGTGCTGATGTTTTAATGTGTTGAGCTCTCTTAGTTAATTGGCATCATCTAAAATTAAAACATAACCTAAATATATATATATAATTAATCTGTTCTTTTAATGGTTTTAATGTTTTTTATAAATAATCTTAGAGAGATCTGTTAAATAGTATTTCTTGTAGTGAAGAAACATTTATTTGACATTTAATAATGTCTTCTGTTGCAATTCAGATTTTTAGTTCTGTGAAAACAAAATTTAATGAGATTAAATAAAACTTCAAATTAAATAGAATTTGAGTACAATAGACATAATACTTTCGAATTAAATAGCATGACACTATTTGGCATAAAAGTAAACAAACAGACAAATGGAACACAATAGAGAACAGAGAAATAGACTCCAGAAATACAGTTAACAAATTTTTGACAAAATCATAAAGATAATTTCATGATCAAAGGATAATCTTTACAACAAATGGTGCTGGAACAATTGGATATTCATATGCAGAAATGAACTTTGGTTCATACTTTATACCATATGAAAATATCTCAAAATGGATCATGTACCTAAATACAAAACCTAAAACTATAAAACTTCCAGAAGAAAACGGGAAAAAAAATTTTTTATAGCCTTTGGTTAGGCAAAGATCTCTTAGCTATAATACCGAAAAGAAAAGAAAGTGATTCATAAGGAATATATTTACAAATTGGAGTTCATCAGATTATGGACTTTTGCTCTTTAAAAGACATCATTAAGAGAATGCAAAGGTAAGTCCAGAGTGAGGGAAAATGTTTATAAATCGCATATGATAAAGGACTTGTATTCAGAATTTGTAAAGAACACTAGAAATTCAGAAATAAAGAAAATGAGAAAATTTAAACCGTGGGCAAAATATTTGAATAGGTACCACATCAAAGAAGATACATGGATGGCAAACAAATGCAACTAAACATGCTCAACATCATTAGCCAGAGGGAAATGCAAATTAAAACCACTATGAGATAATATTATACACCTATTAGAAAGTCAAAAATTAAAAAGACTGATTATATAAAGTATTGGGGAAGATGTGAATACATGGGACTCTCATACACCCCTGGTGGTGATGTAAAATGGTACAACCATTTTGGCAGTTAAAAGTTCTGCCAAAATCCTTAAAAAACTAAACATACACCTATCATATGGCCCAGCCATCCCACTCCTAGGTATTTAAGAAAAAAAAAAAGCCTATGTCTATATAAAGGCTTTTGTATGAATAACCCTAACTTTATTTGTAAGAGGAAAAAACTGGAAACATCCCAAATATCCAACAAGTAAGTGGATAAACAAATTGTGGCTCTTCTATATGATGGAACACTAGTCAGCAATAAGAAGGAATATACACAATAGTATGAACGAATCTCAAAATGAGATAAAGAAGGCTGGAAAAAGTTAAAGAGTACATACTGCATGATTTCATTTATGTAAAATTCTTGAAAATATAAATCAATGTGAATGATGGAAAGCAGGGCAATGATTGCCTGGGGGTGGTAGACAAAGCAGAGACTCGTCAAAGGGAGAAGTTACAAAGGAAATTTCTGGGGAGTGACACAGATGTTCATTATTTTCATTTTGGTGATGATTTCATGCATGCATCAAACTTATCAAAATGTGTTCTTTCAATATGTGTGTTTTGTTGTATATTCATTATATCTTAAAGCTATAAAGAGTAGGTGTAATGCTTTTAAAATTAGCATCTATAGTATAATATCACTTATGATTTTAAAACATTTACCACTTAAATATCTATGTATCTAGTTGAAATGATGTATATCAAATATTGATAATGGTTATTGCCTGGTGGTACAATTTGGGTTGATTTTTTTGAGAAAAAATTCTTAAAGATTTTCGTCTTTAAATTTTTCTGAATTGTCCAAGTTCTTTTTAGAGAGCATTATAATTTTCAAAAAGATTTTATTTATTTACTTGAGAAAGAGAGAGAGAGAGAGAGCATGAACAAGGGGAGGGGCAAAGGGAGAGGGAGAAGCAGATTCCCCTGATGAGCAGGGAGCCTAATGTGTTGCGGGGCTTGATCCCAGAACCCCAGGATCATGACCTGAGCCCAAGGCAGATGCTTAACCAACTGAGCCATCCAGGCACTCCAAGCATTATAATCTTTTTAACCAAAAAATAATAAAGAGACTTGAAGCAGGTATGAAGCTACTGTGTCCAATTCCTGAAGTAGGAACATATATACATGCATACATATATATGTATGCATGTATATATGTGTGTGTGTATGTATATATATGTATTCTTTTCTTTATAGTTTTTTAAATGTTTAGAAATTTCTCATGTATGTACCTTAGGGGAAAGAATAGTTAAAATTCATTCTGTGCTCCGTGAGGTGGGGTATTTCTGAACTCCAGGCTTAGGCCCATGGGGAGTGATTACACTGGATTTGTTCAAATATGGAGAAAGGCAGAGGCAATGTTCTTTGAGGCTAATGATTTAGGAACTGAGCCATCAGGGACTGGAGACTCTGGGAAATCCAGTAGGAAATAGTACTTTCAGGGTGAGAAGCCCTTTGAATGGGATGACTGCAGGAGGACTACCCTGTGCTTGGTTCTGTGACATTAGGGTCTGGTGCTGTGGTCATGCTGGGTAGATTTCCATCCCAGGGTCAGAATAAGTCCCTGGTTCCTGTACAATTCAAAGGATAGGGAGGGCCTTAAAGCATAACCAATACTGGGCTTCTCTCCAATTTTGGTCTTTGGACAGATTTTCACCTGATATTGAAAAATAGAAAAGTGACATTTCTTGATTCTCCAATTTCCTGAAACATACATGTTTACATTTTATATAATTACAGTTTTTTTTCCTGCTTCTCCTATTTTTTTTTAAAGATCTGTATTTGTTTGAGGAAGAGTGAGAGTGAGAGAGATCGCATAGGGAGGGGGAGATGGAGATGGAGAGGGAGAAACAGACTAGCAGCTGAGCAGGAAGCCCAGTGCAGGACTCAATCCCAGGACTCTGAGATCATGACCTGAGCCAAAGGCAGATACTTAACTGAGTGAGCCGCCCAGGTGCCCCGATTTCCTGCTTCTTTTTAAGTATGTAAAGGTATTTTTCTTATGCTGTGTGTACATTGTATATGGCTATGATGAAATAACTTTTCCTTGCTATATTCTGTTAAATTTCATTGTTAAAAGTTATGTTCTCATAAAGGCTAGGATTTCTGTGACTCTTGTAGAATGCAGTTTTTTTCCCTTTTTAAAAAAAAAAGATTTTATTTATTTATTTGACAGAGAGAGAGAGATCACAAGTAGGCAGGGAGGCAGGCAGAGAGAGAGAGAGAGAGAGGAAGGGAAGCAGGCTCCCCGCTGAGCAGAGAGCCTGATGTGGGGCTCGATTCCAGGACCTTGGGATCGTGACCTGAGCCCAAGGCAGAAGCTTTAACCCACTGAGCCACCCAGGTGCCCCTAGAATGCAGTTTTATGCCTAATCCTGTTTATAACAATTTCTTGAAGACCACTGGATATAAATTTTGGGAAACATGAACTAGTTTCAAGGTGAAGAGTTAAATTTGGGAAGGAAAATAATTATTTCTTGAGTGAAATTCTTTCCAGGTTTTATGAACCACAAACCCCCAGCTACAATCTGGTGGTGATCAATCTTAGCTGTAGGTGAAGCTGGTGTAGTAGATGTCAAATTGTGCCCATGACACTTTAGGGATTTGCAAAAGCAGCTCAGCGGTCACTGTGTTGGGTGGTGGAGATGATTGAGTGATGGTGGTGGTAGCTTCAGGCACCATCTCTTTTCAATAACAAGAGTTTCTTTATTTTCTTTTCTTTTTTTTATTTTTAAGATTTTATTTGTTTATTTCTTAGAGTGAGCACAGGCAGACAGAGTGGCAGGCAGAGGCAGAGGAAGAAGCAGGCTCCCCGACGAGCAAGGAGCCCAATGCGGAACTCAATCCCAGGACCCTGGGATCATGACCCGAGCTGAAGGCACCACTTAACCAACTGAGCCTCTTTTATTTTCTTTTCTCTTCTTTTCTTTCTCTCTTTCCTTATTTCTTTTGTATTTGGGTTCAAGTGATATTTGCTTTTTAAAAAATGGCTCCAAAAGTAAAATGTGAAAATTCATTCATCTTGGAATGTAGAGATCTGTTTCATGTGTCTTCCCTGTCATTTGTCAAGTGATGTGGTGAGTATGAGGGAGATGAACAAATGCATGAGAGAAAGAAATAGGGTAGCAAGAACTCTATTTCCTCCCTTGCCTGAATCCTCATCTTTGATCCTTTTGGGGCTTTCATAACACCTCTAACACCTAAGATTTTGATCCAAAGAGTAGGAAAGCCATCTATTATCTCCTTGACTTTTATAGTGGTGGGCTTAACAAGCTTTTTTCTGCCTTGGTGCTTTTAGCAATATCATTCTCTCTTTCTGGGATATCCTTCCATACTCAAACCCTTTCTTTATATGGTGCATGCCTATAATTCTTTGCAACTCAGCTGGTTTCATTCTGGAAATCTTTAGTCATCACTTTGATTTCGATGTCCTCTCTCTGTGTTCACATAGTATTTTTTGCTTTGAAATGCTCTCCTATTTATCATATTGCCTTGTGTCATTGGTTGATTGTCTTTGCTCTCTTTGTGAGGATGGAAGATACAATGCCGTTTGACTTTGTATCCTCAGTACCAGCCCAGAGTGAACACTCAATAAGTTCTACTAAATGAATGGAATCAGTGGACGGTGGTTGTAGGTCACAGTTTTAATATTTCTTAGATTAGGGCAAATGGATTAATCAAAATGTAACAGACATTTTGTTGAAATTGAGAAATTGTTTCTAAAATTACATAGAAATGAAAAGGATCTAGAATAACCAAAACAACACTGAAAATGAGGAACAAAATTTGGAGGACAGCCTGATTTGAAGATTTACTGTAACACTATGGTATATAAGGACAAACAAATATTGATCAATGGTAGAACAGTGTCTAGAAAGAGATCCACATTTATATATTTATTTGATTTCCAACAGTTATCGAAGCAATTCAATGGGGGAAAAGATGGTCTTTTCAACAAATGAAAGTCTTTGTGACAAATGAAATTTTTCCCAATAGGCTTTTCAACAAATGGTACTGAAATAAATGGATAAACCAGGAAAAAAATTTAATCCTTGACCCCTACCTCACACCACACAGAATGATAACTCAAGATGGATCATAGACCTAAATGTAAAAGCTAAAATTATAAAGCTCCCCCCCAAAATACAGAATTTCTTCATCACCATGTAGAAATAACATACTTCCTCAGGAGGATTCTTTTTAAAAAGTTTAAAAATTTAATTTCATAAAATTTTAAAACTTTTGTTCCTTAAAATACACTATTAAGAAAATTTAATGGCAAACTATACTCTGGAGAAAATATCCTCTATACTCATATGACAAAGGGTATGTATTCAGCCACTACAACTCAATAATAAAAAGACAAACAATTCATTAAGATATTGGACAAAGACTTGAAAAGATACCACACCAAAAAAGATATGTGAATGGCCAATAAATGCATGGGAAGGTGCATTTATCATCATCAGTCACCAGAAATATAAAAATTAAAACCCCAAAGAGATACCACTATACATCTGCTAGAACGGTTAAAACTAAGGAAGCTGAAACACCAAGAAAAGGCGAAACTGTAGAAAAACTGGAACTTTCGTGTATTTCTGCCAGGAATGTAAATGGTCCAATTACTTTGGATAACTGGCAGATCCTTACAGAGTTAAACATATATAGACCTCATAACCTCGACATGCCACCTTTATCACTTGCCCCAGAGATATGAAAACATATATAAAACTTGTACAAGAACATTCATAGCAACTTTATCCATAATAGCTCCAAATTGGAAATATCTCAAATGACTTTCAACAGGTGAATGGATGGACAAATTATGATAGAGAATACAATGAAATGCCACTTAGCAATAAAAAGGAACACATTAAAGACGCATGCAACAACTGGTTGAAAAAATAAGCCAGCTCCAAAGGGTGTTGTATGAACCTCATTATGCAAAATTTAAGAACAGGCAAATCTAATCTGTTGCAAGAAATCAGAACAGTAGTTGCCTACGCGAGTGTGGATTGACTAGAAGAAAGTACAAGGGGTATTTTTGGGCTGAAGATCATGTCTATATTTTGGTGATAGTGATTCCCTCAATCAAAACTCACTGAAATTTGCATTTAATATGAATTTCACTGTATGTAAATTTTATTTCAAGAAAGAAACAATGCATGAATCAACCCTAACTATATTGTGAAGCATATAACCACTGTTATGCAAATAGCCTTTGGTATATATACTCCACACAAGCTCTGGCAGGGGTGGGTAATTAGATTCATTTTTTCATAGAAACCATACAAGTAGAGATTATTAACCTTGTTCTCTTAGTAACTGAGGATCCTTACTTGGCCAAAACATATTTTACTAACTGATAATCATGAAAGAAAAAAACAAATGTGGACCAAGAGAGACAGCCTGGGATTTTAAGCTCTTCAAGTGTCTGCTTTTGTCATTGTTATACCACTGTTCATGGTGTAGGGCTGGTATAGACAAGCCTCCAAAAATACCTGAATGAAAGAAATAGATGGGTGAGAAAGACAAAAAAGCAGGGTAGGAAGAGGAAAGGAGAAGGCTGTCAGGGAGAAGGGAGAGGAAGGAAAGGGCACAAAGGAATCCAAAATTGCATAACACTGTGTGGCATATCTTAAAATCTTTGCTGCATTGGATCCGCCCATCCTGGGGTGGCTCTCCAGCAGAGCAGAGCAGCCCCAACTGCACAGCTTGGGGTGGGAGTGGGGAGTGCTGAAAAGCATTCCTGTGTTTCAGAAGTAGCCTATGTGATTATGAAATAGATGCAGCATTGAAACCTCATTCTGGGAAAGCAATTCAGGGAGAGCAGACATTTAGATTGACTACGATTATCATATTGGAGAGACAGTTGGTAATAAATGTCTGTTTTCCTCCAAAAATATGGTGACAACAGGCATAAGAAATGCAACCTTAATAATTGAGAAATCAAGCTGTTTGCCCACAAATGGAAACTTCATTACATTGCTGACTTTTACCATTAGAGAAAAAAATGATGTCAGTTCATTGTCCTCTTCCCACCATCCCCAGATCTAAAAGAGAAGGACCGAATCTGACAGAGCTTGTAAAAGGCATTATATTTGTATCTAAGGAGCTCATGCGATATAGAAAGAGGACAGGCGGGCGCCTGGGTGGCTCAGTGGGTTAAGCCTCTGCCTTCAGCTCAGGTCATGATCTCAGGGTCCTGGGATGGAGCCCCGCATGGCAGGGAGCCTGCTTCCTCCTCTCTCTCTCTCTCTCTCTCTCTGTCTGCCTCTCTGCCTACTTGTGATCTGTCTCTGTCAAATAAATAAATAAAATCTTAAAAAAAAAAAAAAGGACAGGCAGAGAGGATAAATCCAAGGAAATATAACATTGTGTATGGAAGGTTGAGGTCAGACAACCTGATACCATTTCCAGTTCCTCCAGTGACCTTGGGAAAGTCATTTAACTTCCTGATAGCCAGCGTTTTCATTTGCATGCTGTTTGTTTATGGAATGAATACAATTTCTCAGAAGTGGCCATGAAAACGATTCTGCTGGGTAGATTCTATTCTCCCACTGGCTTCCAATGTATTTGTTAGCTGTAAACAATTCTTCAAAAAACAAAAATGAAAATCCCTAGTCACCTAATAAGGTGACATTATGGTAGCATGTTTAGTTTAAAATCATGACTGAGTGGCTTGGTCCTTCCTGAACTTCTAGAAGTGCCTCCCATGCTGAGGGAAAACTTGATTCCAAATTTAAGGGTTTAATTTAGAACTAGGATTTTAGTCTTTTATGTTGTTGGACTACAATAATATTTTTCATTAATCCTAATCTGTAGATTCTCCAAAACTGCCGTCATGGATTGAGGTGTGTCGTCATTGGAAAATGATAAAGAGTAGCAGAGATCTCTTTTTATGCTATACCAAAGTGAAGAATGTCATGCCTGACATTCCTGGGCCTGAATCATAGAGAAAAAAAAAACAACAACTACAAAATCCAAATCAAGTCCATCAGGAAGCCTAGCTCTGGCAATGGTCACCAGCCTGGAAATTTTAACTCATGGGCATCTGTAAAGTTAGTAATGCAGATGTGTGTGTGCCATTGCCACTTTTCCAAGACACCACAAGGAAGCAGTATCTTCACCTTTACAAAGGTGGCACCAAATCAGTGTACTCCTACTGATTATCTGCACTGATAACCAGCACTACGGCCACCATTAAAAGTTCTGATTGGCAATTTTGTAGATTTTTGCCACAAGAATGGGGAAACGAATTATTATTACATATTCATGTTTTTTCAGTAGATGAAAAGTTTCCAAAAATAAGATGCATATGGGGAAATGTGAAAAACTCCATAGGGATGGCATGACAGGGGACAATGGTCATTGAGCACCTAGGTCCTCAATTCACCCCAGTACAGGCAGTTTTAGCTGCTTATAAACAAAAGCCTCAGGTAGATGGTGCCTTTTGAATTTTTTATGTTATTTTAAAAATAAAACTCTTAGGGAACCATGCGGTGGTTGTTCTGTATAATTAGGAAATAGATTTCATGTTTTTATCTCCGACTTCACAGTTTATTTGGGACAACTAAGGGTGGAATTTCTAACTCAGGTGAATTTTTAAATGTAATCTGAGTAGTCATACTAATTTGTTGCTTGGAGAGGTTTGCTTGATGTGAAGCCTACAGCAGGATGCCAAAGTCAACAATTGGAGGAAAATAAAAGCGTAGTTTTGTAGTAAGCCTCTTGTGGAACTGCTTGGCAAGCTATCAAAGAAGTGATGTCAGTACTTTTTTTTTTTTTTTAATGCATGGAAAGAAAAAAAACCTTTCTAAATACTAGGACAAAGAGAAGTGGAAGCAATGGATAAGGTAAAAAAAAAAAATAGCTCTATTTTCAGTTTATCCATGAGATCATGTATGCTGAAGGATCAGAAGCCCTGGAGTCTGCCTTGTCTGCAAGTTCTACAGCCATTCATCTTATATTGGGCCCTACAAAACTCCAGGACCTACCTCCAGTTATGGTCAGTTTGATTTACTAGCTGGAGTTCAAGATTCTTTTGCAACACTAAGGAGTACACCAAACATCAATTGGTTAAAAAAAGTTCAAACTTGAGTTAGTTCCCAAAAGGCACAGTCAGAACAAGGTATTAATGGGGATTAATGATGGCACTGTGGTTCAATATTAGCAAAAGACCAGGGTTAAAAATAAATGTGGATATCTCAAGGGAAGCAGGAAAGTCCAGGCTGGCAACAGTATAAAGACTAGAATCTTAAAATATGAAACTATGTTGACATTTCTCTCTTCTGTCTCTTTCCAAAATTTTCCAATATTGTCACATTATTAATATTAATGTTATTAATATTGTTACTGAATTATGCCCCTAGAGGAACAAATTACCCCCAACTACATTTTCCTGTAGTACTTTTGGCAACTGGCTCTTTGGGTATAATTTCCCCCTCAGAGAGGGGTTTCCATGAATAATAGCATAGTTTATTATCGCTGTGGGCCCTTGTCAGCCATTCTTCTAGCTCTTTGTCCAATATCCCAACACTTGCTAGGCCAGTGTTAAATCCTGGGAAAATTCCATGCAAAGCTTGAGAGATTTGGTTTCCCATACAACCCTATGCTTACTTCATCAGAGAATGTGCCATGTTGTGTTGACATATTCTACTCATCAGCCTGTCTTTTCTATTAGACTGTAAGGTCTTTGAAGGCAGACATTATGTTTTGTCTACACTGTACCCGAGTATCTAGCCTGGTAGGTTCTCAACAAGTACTTGTTGAATGAATGAGTTAACATTGAGTGTTTTACTACTATCCACACTATCATAACAATCACTGTCACCATCACCAACATGGTCATCCCATGACCATAATCATCACTACCTCCATCATTGGCACCACCGTCAACAACTAATACCACCATCAAACAATATTTGGTGCTTATCCTCTTTGGGAACTCTTTCCTGAGGGACCCAATGCCTCTAGCTATTTAGAATTTTCTGGTTTACACCTTTTTTTCATTTATTCCCTGTTTCAAAATTCATTTATTCTGGATGTTCTGGATGCCATTCACTTGGTGGTAGTTGTTGTTCTTGTTTCCCCTAGGAGACAGCTACTTAACTTGATGTTGTAATTGTGTTATTAGTACTAACATGTTGGTAGTGGCCTTCTATGGTAATGTGATCTGACAGCAAGAACACTATTTACTTCCAGTTCAGCCATATATTTATTACGTGATCTTAAGTGACATCATTTTCAAGGGCTTCTTCCTCTATCAGACTCCTGGAGAGTCTTGCAGATTTCATGTACTGGTTCTGTGTGCATTTCAACATAGACTTTCTGTTGATAAACTCTCAACCCAAAAGAGGAAACCTGTATGGAGGTGAAATATTAGGAGTTTCATGGAAAATAAGCAAGTGGTATCCACAACAGTGGCCACTCAAGCAGCAGTGTATCTCCCTGGGGAGCTTCTCTGCCCACAGTTGCTGCCAGATCCAATCAGTCATGGGACAGGTAACTTAACTGCCCAGCTGCCAGGCTATACTGTCATCACCTTTCCCCTTTCCCAGAACTGTGTTGTTTTTGTCGCAGATGGCATAACACACTGTTCGGATAGTCTGACAGAGGCTCAGAGTCCATGCCTGGTTTCTTCACAGTGATTCAAGGCCAGCAATGGGATGCTTTATTAATGCCCTGTGAGCAAAATGAATTTTCAGAAGGCACAAAGCATTCTTCTACAATTTTCCTGGCACATTTCCTGGCAATTGTTCTGGTGGGGGGAGGCTGTCACATCAGATTTGAGGTAGAAAGAAAACAACTATCACACAATGTAATTTAAAGGAGGAAAGTATAACTTTGGGCAAGTTTCTTCTTTTTTCTAATTTTATCTATTGAAAATTTTTTTCTCTTCAGTCAGTCTGCAGTGTGGCTTTGGTAAAATGTACCACTCAGTATTTAGAAGGAACTAAATAAAAGTCAGCTTATGTAAGGTTATAACATCTCAGACCCAATGCCCCAACAATGAGATTATGGGACTTTTAGACTTTCTTTCTCTTGCGAAAATCCAGTAGCCCAAGGCTGTCCAGATTGTCATAAACTTTCCTAGTTTTCACATCAAAGTGAAGTAACAGCAACTCAAAATGAGGACAAAATAAGATATTGAATTTATAAAGAAAAAAAAAACCAGAAGAAAGAAGAACATTGGTTTGAGGAATAAAAAGATATATGTGCTACCACTGGGAATAGCAAATGTGGTTTGAGCAGAAAAACAAAATTTTGTTTTAAGGATGAAGTGAGGCCTGGAGAGGTTGAGTGATTTGTCCTGAGTCACACAGT
Organism: Taxidea taxus jeffersonii; assembly: GCA_003697995.1. Classification (NCBI taxonomy): domain Eukaryota; kingdom Metazoa; phylum Chordata; class Mammalia; order Carnivora; family Mustelidae; genus Taxidea; species Taxidea taxus. The sequence goes on along the minus strand of ML101964.1, from coordinate 193,197 downwards.
AAGTCAGTGGTAGAGTCAGAGCTGAGGGTTCTGATCTGACATGGGCCAGAGCTCTTCCCATATGATGCTGCCTCCACTTTTGTTTCAGTAGAGAAACGAAGACCAGCAGGTGTTGATTTTTTAAAATAGATTTTATTTATTTATTTGAGAAAAAGGGTGAGTGAGAGGAAGCATGAGCAAGTCGGGGAGGGGGGAGGTACACAGGGAGAGGAAGAAGTAGACTCCCCACCAAGCAGGGACCCCAAGGTGGAGCTCAACCCCAAGATGCCAGATTCATGATCAGAACTGAAGACAGATGCTTAAACAACCGAACCAGCTAGGTGCCCTGAAAAGCAGCAGGTTTTGAATGAGTTAAGGAGGGTGAGAGAAGGTTATGTCCATTGCATAGGCTGGGAAACTGAACCACAGAAAGGTTTAGTGCTGTGATCCTCACTGGGGACAGTTTTGACCCCCAGGGAACATTTGGAAATATCTGAAGCCATTCCTGGTTGTCACAACAGGTGGGTGGAAGGTGCTACTGTCTGGGTAGAAGCCAGGTATGCAGCTAGAATCCTCTTGTGCCCAGACCAGCCCCAACGACAAGGAACTATCCAAGGTCATCGACACTGGACAATAAAGATTTTTAACTGGGGATTATGCACTTAACATCCAGATTTATATCACTATTATTATCATTAGAAAAATTCACACCTGAATTATTGTCTGTACTCATTTAGCATTACACACCCATCAACTCCCTGCAAATCCCTGCAATCTTCAGTGCTAGACTTTGTCATGACCACAGTAGGCAAACTTGTCTTTGGGGCCTCAGTCATCTGCTTCTGCCTCTTGTTGCTACTGGGCCCTCTTCAGGTTGCTCATTCCCACTCCTTTGTGGCAGAAGTGGATCCCAGGAAATTGAACCAAAGTCAGTGCGTTATCCCTCCCAGAGAACTGGCACGTTACCATGTCTGGCTGTTCTAGCACTGATATCCTGTGAAAGGAATTCCCAGCCTTCGTGATCAGGCTGGGCAGATATATAAGAAGAATTCCTAAAACACCCAGCAGCAGCCTCTGTTCTTCCCACCGACAAGGCCAGCCCCTGAGAAACCAGGCACAGGCTCCTCTGCCTTGGCATCAACGTTTTGACTGGACTCATGCAATGTCAGAACATTTTCTTTCTGGGCTTTCTTAACACATCTTGTATTTTAAGGCAAATTTTTGAGAAATTTGAGGGGGATCTTTTTTTTTCTTTTAGTCTCTGTTTAACTTCACTCAACAATTTCAGGATAGATATCTAAAATTTGTGAACAAGAGAGGAACTGCCTAAATGACCAGAATTTTCAGAGGCTCAATATTTCAGTTTCTAAAATCATTATAACTGAATAGATTTTGAAAAGATTTACAGAGCTCTTCTAAGGATTAAAGGAGAAAATGGACACGAAAAGGCTTTGAAAACTATCAAACGTATTTTGTGTATGTAAACAACAATGAGGTGGAAATAACTGTAGTCCAAAACGACCCAGGAGTAAACAATCAACAAAATTAAAAGAAAACATTCAGAATGGGAGAAGATATTGCAAATAACATATCTGATAAAGGGCTAGTATCCAAAAATCTATAAAGAACTTATCAAACTCAATGCCCCCAAAAATAACCTAGTTGAGAAATGGGCAGAAGACATGAACAGACATTTTTCCAAGGAAGACATTCATATGGGTAACAGACACATGAAAAGATGCTCATCATCAGGGAAATATAAATCAAAACTACAATGAGATATCACCTCACACTTGTCATAATGGCTAAAATCAACAATACAGGAAACAACAGATGTTGGTGAAGATATGGAGAAAGAGAAAGAAACAAAGAGAAAATTTGGTTTTTAGAAAAGCAACCCTCAAACTGTTGGTGGGAATGCAAATTAGTGCAGCCACTGTGGAAAACAATATGGAGTTTCCTCAAAAGTTTAAAAATAAAGCTACTTGATGATCCAGCAATTGTACTACTAGGTATTTATGTAAAGGATACAAAAATACTGCTTCAAAGGTGCATTATCAATCAATAAATCAATCAATCAATAAATAATCAATCAATCAATCAATAAAAGCAACATTATCAATAACAACCAAATTATGGAAAGAGCCCAAATGTCCATTGACTGATGAATGGATAAAGAAGATGTATATATAATGAAATATTACTCAGCCATCTAAAAGAATGAAATCTTGCCATTTGCAGTGATGTAGATGGAGCAAGAGTATATTATGCTAAGGGAAATAAGTCAGTCAGAGAAAGACAAATACCATATGATTTAATTCATATGTGGAATTTAAGAAACAAAACAGATGAACATAGGGAAAGGGGGAAAGAGAGACAGGCAAACCATAACTAACTCTTAACTATAGAGAAACACACTGAGAGTTGATGGAAGGGAGGTAAGAGGAGGATGGGCTAAATAGGTGATGGGTATTGAGGGCACTTGATGTGATGAGCACTGGGTGTTATACACAAGTAACAAATCATTAAATTCTACTTCTGAAACCTATATTACACTACATGTTAACTAACTAGAACTTAAATAAAAAGTTGAAACAAGGGATGCCTGGGTGGCTCAGTTGGTTAAGCGGCTGCCTTTGGCTCAGGTCATGATCCCAGCGTCCTGGGATCAAGTCCCACATCGAGCTCCTTGCTCGGCAGGGAGCCTGCTTCTCCCTCTGCCTCTGCCTGCCTCTCTGTCTGCCTGTGCTCACTCTCTCTCTCTCTCTCTAACTAATAAATAAATAAAATCTTTAAAAAAAAAGTTGAAACAAAACCAAAACCAAAACAAAACAAAACAGCCCAGGGTAGGGCCTCTGTCCCCTAATGCCCAAGACTATTCCATTCAAAAATAAAGCCAACCCAAACTAAACCAGCCCTCCCCACTTATCTGCACAGGTTCTGTCTAGTTCTAAATCTTATAATTGGGTTATGGATTTTCAAAATTAGAACTCCATAGGCTTTTTGTAACTAATAACATTCAAAATAATTTGCATTAAGATTGTGTACTTAACACAAGATTCACCCGCTTCTCCTTGGCTAGATGCCACGAGAGAAAGTATTGGGTTAGCTCTTCATGTTTACTTCCCTCTTACATTGGCTTGTGTTAGGCAGTGGTTTTTAGATTAGTAAAAATATTCACAATGTGTGAGTAAGCTTAGGCTGGTGAGCGTGCCATTTCAGAATGCTCAAGAAGGTATTAGTTCATATTTAACCACTGAGAGCTGTTGCTTCTTGCTGCAAACCTACAATGGTAACTTCAGAGAAAAAGAAAAATGGGAATCTTCTTTGGGAAACAGGAATAGCAGTGATCACCTACAGGTCTAATAAATATTGTTATAAATAGTTATTATAAGGAAATTCCTAAGTTCTTTCGAGTTCACCATCTTTTCATTATACAATGTGAACTAACTATAAAAAACAAAATTGTCTTAAGAGATTGGCTTTGTCTTCTTTTTATGCCCATGAGCTTCTAAATTTATGTCACTTAGCCACCAATAAAAAACAACACTTCTTCTTAAAAGCTAAACGGGAATTATATTTCACATCATTCTCATTCTAATATGTTTACATGAACAATATTGATTTTATTTCACTCCAACCAAACTCAAAGAAAAAATTCTTCCAAAGAGAGAATTTGTTTTATAGAAAACTTAAGGAAATTGGTAAGATAGACTTAGTTTTTTTTTTTTCAGTCTTTGTATGAAATAGTACCCTGCTTAGTGTTTCTTCAGGAATATTCTGCTCACAGACCAGATTTGGTATGCTTTAATGCACCAAAGGCAGGATCTATATGCTCTATTTATCAGGAAAGTCCAGGACTACACAGGACCTGGGCATCACATTTTATCTACTTCATCACCTGACCCTCAACCTTCCTATTCATGATGAGCTGTTCCATTGCAGGATCTCTGCATTCTTGAAGATGTTTCAGGATCTCCTACAGAGAGAAGTATGGAAGGAAGAAATTGTCTAGATTGGGAATCAGCAGACCTGGGTTCCAGCTGAGGCTTTGTCACTGACAAACCGTTATCACCTTGTTTCCTAATTTGTAAAATGGTATGCATAATGTCTTCCCTACTTATCTCACATAATTAATGTGAAGAATTAACAACAAACTATAAGCTAAACTAACTTTCATAAACTATAAAGCCCTATGGTGAGGTATTACTATCATAGGAGCTAGGATTTAGACTCATTTACTTCTTTATTCTTACAGTGGGTGTGAAAATGGAGAAAAGCTATATTGTAATTTTCTCTCTCTCTCTCTCTCTTTTTGGTGTTCCTTGATGTTTCTTTGTTTGATCAATAGATTATAGTTGTTTACATTTTGTCATGGTCACTCCTCAGTCCCTAGGCAAGAGATTCTAAGAATAAGTGGTCTGTAGTATCATGTCATCTATCACCATTTGTCTGAAGCCAAAGAAACATATAGTACTGAGATAAGATTTAGTTTCATAGCATTTGACAAGTCCAGGGAATTCAAATAAAAGTTTAAGTGTGAGTCATCATTTCAACAACTCTTAATGAACTGGCATCTCTACTGAAGCAAATGATGTGTAATCAACATAGTAATCAGTAATTGCTTACCATTGCAGACCCAACACGGCTGACTTTGATGGGATTCCCTCTACCAGAAAGGTCCATCTGTGCTTTGTCCATCACATACAGGCAAGCATCAAGGATGCCATCTTCAAACTATTTGGGAAAAATTAAAAAATAAAATGAGAAATATGAAAAAAGAAAAAAAGAGAAACTACTTAATGTCCACTCTGCAAGCCCTACATTCTCTGCCAAAAAAAAAAAAAAGGGAAGCACAGCCTGATGTTTAGGGATTCACATTTCCTATATAGTAATCACCCATAATCTTTAGTATGAAATATTAAAGTAGAAGGAAGAAAACATCTTCCTTTGTTTCTCAGTAAAATGGATAAAAACTTAAAAGCAAGCTAGAAACAAATAGAACTACTGGAGAGCTGGTATACTCAAGGACCATAAACTGACTTGACGTTCTTCAGAAAACTGTGTAAGTTAATTTAGAAGATTTCTCCAACATGTGGGCTCTAGTGCCCAAGGCAAAGGATTAAATGATGTACCAAAGTCAGGCCAAAGTCTTGAGATGTCAAAAATAACATGAATCCTTGCGCATCTCAAAAATAAATGGCTCTCAGGTGTGTCATAGGGAGGTATTTCAGACCTGTGTACCTTGCATTGATAATAGTAGGACACCTTGTGTCATGAATGATTGTCCAAGTTTTCTCCTCTTTTGAAATAAGGGAGACTCCATGGTCTCTTTGTCTTAAAGTCTTCAAAGACTCTACCTTTCAAAACAAGGTAAACTTCTCCAAAGAGAGGGCAGGAAGGTCTAGAGAAAGACTACATTATCAAGGGAACATATTAGAAGTCAGTTCCATTGCAGGAGCTCTCTGTTCTTAAAGATGTTTCAGGATCTCTTACAGAGAGGAGCCCAGGAGGCTGTTCATAGTTTGATTTCCTTAGAAAGAACTACTGGCCCCATGCAACACCAGAACTTTTTTTTTTAAAGACAGGAACAAGGGCGAAATAGTAATAAAATAGCAAAATGGGGAAATTTCACCTATACTGGACCTCACTGAACAAGAGATCTGAACACCTTGTATATCCACCCACGTACTTGTGACAGAAACCACAATTTTAATGGCTAATTACTATGTAGTTCTTTATTAAATCTAGTTAAAATACCAACTTTCTGGGGGCCCTAAACTGATAGGATGGGTGTTATAATTTAAGGACACTAGTTCTTCAGATATGTAAAGAACCCATCATTCTGGTTCTTATTAAGTACCATCTCTCAGTCTGTGGGACATAAAAGAGCGAACTAGAGAGGTAAAGAGATAGTCACAGGACTAGTTGTTTGCCTGCACCATTGCAGACTACTGGCTTGGATATTTATTTGGACTATAAGGCCCAAATTAATGGACTCTGAATGGCAACAGAGACAGATGGTGGCTTTGCTCAAGGGTGTCTACCCAAAGGCTACGCAGCATTCTGGCTGAAGAGAACCCTGATCATGCTTGGGATTCTTTCCCACTCTTCCCTGTTATCTACCTTGGTGTCTTTTATCCTTATTAACTCTCTGCATAATGTTACTTTGGGGACACAGATAGAATCATACCTAAACATTAGGAATTAGGGCACTAGACAATAGGCAATATCATGGGTTGTATGTCATTCAGGAGGGGAAGGCTTTTAACCAGGGAGCCAGGCTGGGATCCAAAAACAGGAGAACAGCACACAGATGATTAGCTTGACAGGACATCAGAAGTGCAGGTGAGCAAGGCTGAGCACTGGGTACACAATTCTCAGGAGTACAGGTGGAGAAGTGGATTGTAAAGTCAGGCAGACAAGACAAGAACTAGTGATGACATTGAACCCAATGGCCAGGCTGGATCAGGCATAAGGGATGCAGGGAAAGCTCATATGGAAGTCAAAAGAAGGCATCAGAAACCAAGAAAATATGATGCAACCTGGTGAGGCCAGAATCCATGAAATCTACGCTCCTGGATATGCAGAACAATGGTGCACAATTCCAATCATCTCATTCAAACTCTCCGAGAAATGACACACTCATCTTTTCTCATGATGCTAATGAAGGGTCTTCGCTGAACCACAGGGCATACATTCTTAGGGGAATATGGTAGAAATATCAGTCACTTTTTCCATTGTTAGAGATATCCAACTGAAATAGTTTGGATTATTGAATATCTTAAATGGAATACTGTTTATTATTTTACATCCAGACAGTAATATGATAAAATTGTCTCAAGGTAATTGATAAAATGTTGATAAAATGATAAAATGTTGATAAAATTGATGATAAAATGTCTCAAGGTAAAAGTCCAGTGGGCCCTCCTTTGATGAAATGGTGATAGTCTTTTCTAGTTCTAATTTCTAATTTTCTAGGATCTTATACTAACAACAATTTTTAAAAGGGGATTTCTTTGAGTCGAGCATACACCTTGCAGTATCCCTTGCAGCATCATCAAAACACCTTTCCTTATAAGAAAAGGAAAAAGGCTATTCCATGTTGATAAACAATGTCTGAACTAATGAGATCTGACTGTACCAAGCATTTCTCACTAGAATGCCGTGTTATCCATAGGATCTCTGATCTCAGTAACCTTGTAATATCTGAAGATACGTGCTTTCAGCAGATAAATTACGTAGTTGCCTTTCTAAGTCTCTGCTTCTGGGCTGTCTGTCTTGGAGTCTCAGATCCTCAAAAGCAGGAAATTGTGCATGTCTGATATCAACATATGGCATTGTAGTGATACATGTGACAAAAAAATATTAAGGAAAAATGTCCTTGACGATGATAAATGTTAAATGGCTCACCTGGCCATAGCTCCAGCTTCTACTCTTGATGTCATTGAAGTCTCCATAAAAAATAACCCCGATGTCATTCAGGACATATTCTTCCTTTTCTTTCTCATCATCCAGGTACACAGCATCCTCTGCATCAGAATTTAAAGATAATGACCATTACCAAACCAGACTGCTTTAATATACTTGCAAGTTTATTCTGGCCCCAAGTGGCATTTTAATCAACTAAATGAAAAAAAAAGTCTTTTGTTTCACTAAAGAGAGCTCATTTCCCGATATGTAATTTTGGCAATGGTGAACCTAATCTGTAGGCAAGATCAGCATCCAAAGGATGACATTTGTCAGCAAAATGTGGACAAACTCTGGCTCTTTAAATTCCAAGTAGTACAATTAAATTGACATGTCTCATTAAACATTTTTAGGATTCTGGGACATCAGTAGTTTCAGAATCAGAATTCTGTGATGCAGATACAAATCTGTTACACAGATCAAAAAATAATTTCCAAGCTATTAACATTAATAGGAAACTAGCCGAACTGAAATGATTTTTAAAACCAGTCTGGGATGTGTTAGAAGAATCTAGCATGGTCTGTCCTACCTGGTGTGTAGCCCATCATGGACAGGAGGAGACAGGCTGGGGGTCGTCTCCTATCAGTGAGCAATCCTTGCGGATGTGCTGGTAAGTATGTGTGACCGATCAGCCTCTGGAGTCAGCTTCCTCCACTGCAAGGACTTTTCTCCCTGTGGCCATAATCTCAGGAAGGCCATGCTCCCCATCTGCCTGCTTCATATCATTAGCCTGATATTTAGTCCCAGGCCAGGTATGAAAGCCGCAAAAGCATCACTAACAAGGGCAGGACCATACAGGTATAAGTCACACTCAGGTAAATTTGCATGGTTGGAACAGGGAGACATTTGATTCTGACTGGGGACATGCTTTATTATGTTTCTCTGGCTCCCTATTACCTTTTTGGAGTTCTTTCCTCCTCATTCCATAAGACTTTTATCATCTTCTTTGGAGTAGGTGTCAACCTTGGCTGCATATTAGAATCACCTAGGTAGATTTAAAAACGTTTGATTCTACCTGGACTGAACTCTAGATTGATTAAATCAGAATTTCTGGGGGCTGGGGGGCAAGATCCAGATATCAAGTGTTTGTTTTTTCCTTTATAATTTTATTTATTTATTTATTTCAAGCTCTCTAGTGATACTGATATGCAACCCAAACTGAGAACAAATGCTCTAGTCCTTTGCTATTCAAAAGAATCATTGAAATACCAGTAGCTTCAGCATTGCTTGGGAGTTAGTGAGAAATGCAGAGTCTCAAGCCCCAGCTCAGGACCTAAGGAATCACACTCTGCATATTAAGATCTGAAGGGGATTTATGTATACATTAAGGTTTGCAAAGCATGGCTTTGTCCAACCAGTTTAGATACTCATTCTGGGTTATATTACAGCTGTGATTAAATCTCTTGGGGAGTCCTTGGTCTTATCTCCTCCCCAGTCCTTTCTTATATCTTTCTCTTTCTATTCTCTACTTCTTGCCCACTATTTGGTTGGTTTTCTGCAAACACACACACACACACACACACACACACACACACACACACAGATACTAATGTCCAAAAACTGCACATATTTAGAGTGTGTAATTTCACAATCAAAATAATACATTTATCCAACACTGCAAAAATTTCTTGTGTCCATTCATAATTCCTCCCTCTTTCTCTGACCTCTCACTCCTACCAGGGAGCCATTAATCTGCTGTCTGTCACTGTAAATTCATTCGCATTTTCTGGAATTTTATATGAAAAGAATGCTCAGTGTGTACTTTTTGGAGGATCTAATATCTTTCACCCAGGTTAGTTATTTGAAATTCATCAATGTCATATCAATAGCTCATCCATCCCAAAGCCATTTCATGTTTCCAGGAAAATCAGAGTCATACGACAAATGTGCCACAGCCTTCCCTCTGCCCATGCAGATGTGAGCTCTGATGCTTCACATTGGCCTCTCAGGGTCTGGAGGAAGAATGCCACGGTTTCACCAGTAGTTTGTGCCCAGGCGTATGGCCCCTAAACCAAAGTGAGAGCTTCCTTTCTAAGTGGAACAAACCAGAGAAGTGACAACTGTGTTCGAGGTCAGTGTTTCTGAGCAGAAATATGAAAGAACACTTTTAAAAGAAAAATCTCATAAGGGTGTGTGTGAGGGGGCATTGACCATTTACATGCATAGTCCTCCACCAGATACAATCAAACACCCTGGAAAGTAAAGGCCACTTTTGCTTTCATCTTTTTATAGTAGTGGCTTAACTACTGTGACCATTGTGATAAAAACCATTTTAGTCAAGTGGGTTTCAGAGGCCTGTTACTGAGACAGAAATCTCCTCTTAAGATCACTGAGATCTAGAAGTGCCTTTTGGCAATATGTTTTTAACACATTTTCATTATAATATGAGATGTTTATAGCCTTGTCCTATAAGATGTTAGAAATTGGATTGTATTATAGAGCTACTATAATTTAAATGGTTGGTATAAAAATAGATCAATGGGTCAAAATAGAGAGCTTAGAAATAGATGTTACTATATGCATGTTTCTATGAAATCAATATATGATAAAGAAAATACTATAAATCAAAGAAGATGACGAGTGTTTATTAAATTCAGCTGAGAAAATTGGTTGGTTGTGAAAAGTAACTTCTCTGTACATCAGAATAAATTGAAAATTAATTTAAAACCTGAATTAAAAAAGAGAAAACATAGGAAATTTAAAATAAAAATAAAAAATTGAATATTTGGTCTCTAGGTGAAAAAGTTTTATCTAAGGAAAAATAATAGAAAAAATTAAAAGTTTTAAAAATATTTACTTGTTTATTTATTTATTTCAATGAAGGAGAGGGAGAGTGAGTGTGAGTCGAGGGGTGGATGGATGGGGCAGAATGAGAGGGAGAGAGACAATCTTCAGCAGGCTCCACACCCAGAGCAGAGCCCGATGCAGGCCTTGATCTCACAACCCTGAAATCATGACATGAGCTGAACTAAAGAATTGGAAGCCCAATCGACTGAGCCACCCAGATGTCCCTCAGGGTTTTTTTAAAATATAAGTATACCTTTTGAATTTCAGATATAATGTAATTTAAAAGTGCACTAGAGAAATATTTGCAACAACAGAAAACCTTAGCAAATTTTCCTTATATATAAAAAATTCCAATAAATTGATGAGAAAATAAAAAAGAGCAAAAGGAAAACCATTTCACAGAGAGGAAATGGAAACAGAAAATAAATATATAAAAACAATTTTAACTGAGTAGTAACCTGAGAAGTGCAAAGGTTTGCAAGTAAATTTTCATCCACAAAAATATAATTTCAATCTAATTTTATTCTTTTACAGAAAATATTTCTTAACTTGGCTTTAGGGTTTGTTTTTTTCTTTGAAGTTTTGACATTTAAACAGTTTGCATCTAGGTGTGGGTCTTTTTTTCATTTACCAGGTTTGATATACTCTGATCATTTACAGTTTGACAATGTGAGTTTTTCTTCAGCTCTGGGAATTTCTTTCTCTTTTATCTTTGACTATTTTCTTCTTTTTATTTTTCTGTATTTTCTTTTAATAAAATGGCTTTTAGGCAGATGTTGAACTTTCTAGATAATCTCCATTCCTCTTATCATACTTCTCTCTCTCTCTCTGTCTCTCTCCTTCTTTGTCTGTCTCTCTATATATGATATATATACATATATATGTATTATATAAGAAATATATATATTATATAAGAAAGTATGTTAAGAAAGAATACCATCAGCACTTCCAGAAGAATTGAGGAATTCCTGGAACAAAAAAATGGTTGAATGAAGTATGATATATAATGAACAACTATATAAAAACATTGGAAAGATCTCTATATACTGCTATGGAAGAATATCCAGGATCTCATTAGGCCAAAAAAAAAAAAAAAGGTGCACAAAAAATGTATATAGTTCACTGCCTTTTATTTAAGAAAGATGGGAAGTAAATAGATAGCTAGATACACATTTGTGTACATTCACATATTTGCTTATATTTTTAAATTTAGAGATAGGCCAAAAATTAACAAAATTATTATCTAAAGTGTAGGAGGGATAGTTGGGAGTTAGACTTTCTCTCTGAAGTATCTTTATTGCTTTGTAACTTGACTTTGGGGTTACGTAAATATTTTGTAAAGTCATAAAACAAAATTAAGTAGAAATAAAAGACAAGCAATTTTTAAATAAATGAAACCCAAATGAAGCAAATGAACATGACTGTGTAAATAGATTAGTGGATTAACCACAGAAAACTATTTCAAGTTACTTTAAAACAGAGTAATTTCATTTCTTTTGAAATCTTACCATTTGCGACGACATGGATGGAACTAGAGTGTATTATGCTTGGCAAAATAAGTCAGTCGGAGAAAAACAACTATCATGTGATCTCCCTGATATGAGGAAGTGGAGATGCAACGGGGGTGGGGGTTAAGGTGGTAGGAAAAGAAAAAATGAAACAAGATGGGATCGGGAGGGAGACAAACCAAAAGAGACTCTTAATGTCATAAAACAAACTGAGGGAGGTGGGGGGGAGGGGGGTTGGAAGAGGGTGGTGGGGTTACATTATATGTTTAAATAAAAAAGCTTAAAGGAAAAAAAAAACCAGAGTAATTTCACTATATATCCCCAAAGTAATTTCACTATATATCTCCACTATATATCCTTTAACATAAAGAAAAACTGTAAAATAAACCATATTGTTACTAATAATATTGATATTGCTATTTTGAGATAAATATACCATTAACAATCGTGTTAATGACATTAGAAACCAAGGTCTGCAGGATAAGAGAAAAAATGCATAAGCAAAATCAAAGAAATAAAATTTGAAATCTCGTATTTTAACTTTAAGCCACTTATTACATAATATTCCTTTGCAAATCATTTTAGATTTAACGCTATTTTTCCTCAATTGCTTTGTTAATTTTTTTTTTTATCTGGAGGGAAAGGCATTCTTTCAATTTTCTTTTCATAATGACTGATATGATACTTAGTACTATAGCTGCTAGAAATTGGCATTGTAACTCCTGCTATAGAGTAAGAGCTGGACTGATTTTGAGTAAGAATGAAAGCATTAAAAAAAATCTGACTTCAAAAAAAAGTTTTTCTTTAAAATCTTTGTAAAATAGGGGCATCTGGGAGGCACAGTCACTTAAGAGTCTAACTCTTGAATTCGCCCAGATCATGATCTCTGAATTGTGAGATCAAGCCCCACATTGAGCTCTATACTGAACATAGAGCCTGCTTAAGATTCTCTCTCCCTCTCTCTGCTCTTCTCCCTTCCCACACCCCCCGCAAAAAAAAAAAAAAAAAAAAAAGACCCAAATAAATAAAGTCTTTGTAAAATGGCTGTAAGACTGACTCATCCTCGGAAAGCATCATAACCGATTAAGGTTTATATGGTTGCTGGCCCTCCCAGGCCCAACAATCTCTGGAAGTTACCTGTGTGCCTGTGATTCCTCTTTTAATCTTATATGCACACTCACTTTCTTACTCAAGAGAAAGAAAAACATATTTAAAAAAAGAAAAATGTATTAAATAAACTTAATATATAAAAGTATTAAATGCTTCTTTAAATAGTGTAACTTAGTCATTACATCATGTCAATGATAAATTCAAAGAACTTTTTTTTTCTGAAAATGCTACCTGGAGACTATTTTGCAAATGTAGGTGTTTTGTAAAATAATCTTGAAAACATACATTGACATGTTTTGGTCAGATTGCATTAGGCTTAATTTGTTTTTAATTTGAAAATGACTTTAGTATAGACTAATTCCATGGTTGCCATATTCTGACATTAAGAGATGTATATCAGTGCAGTAATACTGCAGAAATATTAATGAGTATATCCTTTGGGGGTGAGCAACTTCTTTGTTTCTTCTATCCTTGTCAATTAAGGCAAGCCCAGTCAAATCCTTTGATGCTTTTAGCCAGAAATTAGCCTTATAAAGCTACTTTTGAGTATAGTTTGTGTGAAAAAAAAATTTGCGTTGGTAATAATTTTTCCAAGCTGAACTCACTCTAGCAAGATATTTTTCAGTTCTTTTATTTTATTAGGCTCTGCACTTTTTCTGTAATATTTTGTAACACTTGACTTTTTTGCATTTTTGCCACTTGAAAGGTTGGTGGAGTTGGCCTGTAATTAAGTTGCAAATTTAAAACCACTGTTAGTTTTGTAATCAAAATATAGGTATTTTTGTCTTTGTACATGTCATTCCAACTACAGCTCTACCTGGAATCCCATTGATCTTCTAGCTACCATTCATTTCTTTACAGTTCACAAATGAAGAATATGAAATTCAATGAATGCAGTTACTAATCCTATTGGGGAATGACTCTCATTTAACCAAAACTAAAATGTATTTCCACTAAAATGAAGATACAAGTTGATGATACACTCTAAAGTTGGAAGACCTTCTCACTTAAGACTCTGAAGTGATTTATCCAACTAAGTTCTAGGTTACTACTCTTTGTTCATGCACTGGGGACTGTGATTTTTTAAATGTTGAAAGATGTCCATTCTAATGACTGTCAAATATCTCTGTTTTAGGAAGATATAATATGAAAAATTTTAAAAATATATATGAAGGATGAGACTGGTTATCTCTTCCCATATTTTTGTGCTTATTCTCTTATGGCCTACAAATACATTTTTTGGAAGTTTGCTTTCACCGTGATTTTTCATCAACAAATATTATTATGAGGTTTTTTTCCATTTATATTAGTCCCTGAAACACTATGAAGTGTTTCAATCAGAGCATACTATATAATCAGCTAATTCCATTAAAATAAAATATCAAATAAAAGAATTTTAGAAAAAATAAATTTAAGTTGAAAATATCAGTAATAGGGGCGCCTGGGTGGCTCAGTGGCCTCTGCCTTCGGCTCAGGTTATGCTCTCAGGGTCCTGGGATTGAGCCCTGCATTGGGCTCTCTGCTCAGCAGGGAGCTGGCTTCCCTTCCTCTCTCTCTGCCTGCCTCTCTGCCTACTTGTGATCTCTGTCAAATAAATAAATAAAATCTTTAAAAAATAATAAAAATTAAAAAAGAGAAAATATCAGTAATAGCTCATGATACATTTTCTCTTTAGAAACCACATAGTTAAATTCTATCCACAGAAAAGAAATAGAAAAAAAACAACCAATATAGTAGCAATGAGTCTCTCGAGCCTGGACTATAGTCTCTAAGTACCATTCCATTCCCTTCCCCCTTCCATACTAGAAGGTACTCAGGTTCCCTATGAGAAATGACTCATTACAAATCTGGGTAAGGAAATGTACAAGAACAGCTTGAAATATTTCTTACCAGAAAATAAAGAGGCTATTAAGGATTCTAGGAGCATGACAAGGGAATCAGAAATAAACTTGAAAGCTCCCACTGTCCAAGAATAAAACAATTCAAGTATCAAAAAATAAGTCATCACAAAGATTAAAAAATTCAATATTCATAGATTTATAGTAATTTTAAAAATTCATTGGTTATCTTTGCAGGGTGCTAAAAACCAACTCATTATTCTGATAACTTAGAAATAAGAAAAGGGACACATATCTAGGCTTATGTGAATACTACCTCAAGGCAACAAAATAATTGATGCTAATAGATGCAGAAGGAATGGTAGAGTAGAATATTGCCATTTTGCAATCTCTAATGAAATAATGAATCTAGGCTGAAATCATTTGTTAAAAGTCTAGTGAGGAATTTCATAATAGATGTAAGACTGACAAAACCTGATCCTATCGATAAATCTAAACATCACTAAAAGAGGGACAACCAGACATCATGTATCTCCTGATGGGATGGATGCCCTGGGAGGTGTACAGCATGACTTACATAGTATTCTTGCTCTACCTTCCTATCCCTACCACAAGAAGAAAATGATTCTCTTGAAGATAAATCTGATTGAGTCTCAGATCAAACTAACCACTTAATAAATACGGGGCTAGAGAAATGTTACATGACACCTGGTGATAACTTGGATATAGCAAAATATAGATAACTATTGAATTTGGGACATATGTAAGTAGATATTCATTGTACTACTCTTTCTACTTTTGAGTTGTTTGAAAGTTTTAATAGTAAAAATAAACCTTGGGACGCCTGGGTGGCTCAGTGGGTTAAGCGGCTGCCTTCGGCTCAGGTCATGATCCCAGCGTCCTGGGATTGAGTCCCGCATTGGGCTCTCTGCTTGGCAGGGAGCCTGCTTCTCCCCTCCCCTCTCTGCCTGCATCTTTGCCTACTTGTGTGATCTCTGTCTATCAAATAAATAAATAAAAACAAAACAAAACAAAACAAAAACTAGTTGAAGGGCATAAGAGAACTTGAATAAATAAAAACATTAAAAAATGTTTCTAATTGTATGTGAAGATTCAAAATTATAAACATTTATGAATTCTATCCAAATTAGTTTCTATGTTAAATGAAAATCCAGCCAAAATTCCACTCAGATTTTTTTAGAATTCCGCATGCTGATTTAAAAGTTTACCTGAAAAGACAATGTGAAAAAATAACCCAAAAATAAAAAGTTGAAAATGAAGAAGAATGGGGTAAACTGAACTTTGGTTCTAATCCATCTGATCCTGTATCCATGCCTTTGTCATGTAGCTATTCATCCTTCTTTCTAAAGGTAGAACATCACCCTCTTGACTTTGGGGCTTACTTTGGCTGAAAGGGTGTTGGTCGATGTGATGCAGGCAGGGGTTTGAAATATGCTTGCACACTTGAGCATATGCTGTTGCATTTCTGCTATCACCATGAGAAAATCATGTCCTAGCAAGTCCACTAGCCACAGAAGGATGAGAGACACATGGAGCAGAGTATCTCTACAGCTGGGTGGTAAGGAGTGGGACCTCTCTGTCTATTCTCAATGCAGAGCTGGACAGTTCAGCACAGTCTACAGTAGCCCAACCACAGACAAGACAGATCCATGAGATAACATGCTTATAAACCAGTGACATTTTCTGGTTCTCTCTTAATGAGCATTACTGTGATTATAGCCAACTAAAAACAATGCTATAATGAAAACTGATTTTGACATAGTAATAGATAAATACATGCATAAAGCTAAATGTATATTAAACCTTAGTAGATGATAAAGATGGCATTTAAAATCAATAGGTAATGATATATCTGATCAAAAATGATGTCTTGATGACTGGCTATTCCTGTGGGAAAAAAATTTTCCATAAGATCTTTTTCTCCCACTAACATAAAATTTATCAATAGATTTAAAAAAGTTCATGTGTGTCTCTTCTTGCCAACCCTTAATTCACCTAAATTGTCCCAGATATGGATAGGTCAAGAAATGCAATGCTCAATAAATATATATAAAATGTTCAATTTCATTAATAATTAGAGATACATGAATTAAACCATGAAATGTTTATGTATTACCAAATTTTGTCCATCATGTTAGCAAATATTGAAACAAATGGTAATGCCTGGTATCAGCGAAGGCATAAAGACATGAATATTCTCTTGTGCTGTGGCTGTATTATAAACTACAGCAGCATTTTTTTTAAAGATTTTATTTATTTATTTATTTATTTGACAGACAGAGATCATAAGCAGACAGAGAGGCAGGCAGAGAGAGAGGGAGAAGCGAGCTCCCTGCTGAGCAGAGAACCTGATGCAGGGCTCGATCCCAGGACCCTGGGATCATGACCTGAGCTGAAGGCAGAGGCTTAATCCACTGAGCCACCCAGGTGCCCCTACAGCAGCATTTTTAAGCAGAGTAATTTGGCAGTATCTATGCAAATTTAAAATGTGAATTGACTTTTACCACACAATGCCATTTCTAGATATTCATTCTATAGAAATACATTTGTTTAACATCTATGTGAAACATTCAATATAGCATAGTATACTATAGTGAAACTGGGAGGAAATCAAAATATTTGTAAGCAAAAGACCAAATTGATTATGGTACAACCACACCCAGTAGTCATTAAAAAGAATATGTATGTACTGATATAGAAAACTTTCCAAGATATATTATATAAGGAAGTAAAGTATAGAATAACATGTATAAACAATGTCCCCTCTGTTTTGGGAAAAAAAAAAACTCTATAGAAGTATATATGTAAAATTACAGCAAAGTATCCAGAACAATACAGAAATCAAGAAAGTTAAAGTTAACAATCCAGAAAGTTAAAGTTTTCTATGGAAGTGAGGACCAGAAGGTAGGTGAGAAGGAAATTTCACTTTTTACCGTATGTATAACTACACGTGTTATTTGAAAAGGACATTCAATTAATTGAGGACAATTCAATTAATTGTCAGATAAAAATTAAAACCATTCAAAAATTCATTAAGGGGTGCTTGGGTGGCTTAGTCGGTTAAGCAACCAACCCCTGGTTTCTAGTTAGGGTTGTGAAATTGAGCCCTGTGATGGGGTCAGTGCTCAGCATGGAGACTGCTTGACATTCTCCCCCACTCACTCCCGACCTCTACCCTACCCCCTGCCCATGCATGTGTGCATGCGCTCTCTCTCTCAACTAACCAGATAAATGAAATCTTTAAACAATTCATCAAATGGATGGAAATACACCAGAATATTAACAGTGTCTATGATTTGTAGATCTCTGAGCTCCTTTCATGCTTCCATTATTTTTATTCTATAAGGCTTTCATCATTAGATGAGAATTTTAAAACATTTTTAAAAAGTTGGTTTTAGGGGCACCTGGGTGGCTCAGTGGGTTAAAGCCTCTGCCTTTGGCTCAGGTCATGATCCCAGGGTCCTGGGATCTAGCCATGCATCTGGCTCTCTGCTCAACAGGGAGCCGGCTTCCTCCTCTCTCTGCCTGCCTCTCTGCCTACTTGTGATCTCTGTCTGTCAAAAAAAGAATCTTAAAAAAAAAGTTTTAAATGTTGCATTTCAGTGAAGCACCTATTTAATACGAGGTTATGTTCAGCTCTTAAATATCACTTTTTCCTCCTTAGTAGATATCATCATATAACCATGCCTTTTAAATTTCCTTCAGGTCTCCCTGCACCCTTTTCTTCCCAGCACAGGTTGGATTAAAACTTGTTCCCCTAGTGTCCTATG
The DNA here is from genome assembly GCA_003697995.1 of Taxidea taxus jeffersonii. NCBI lineage: Eukaryota > Metazoa > Chordata > Mammalia > Carnivora > Mustelidae > Taxidea > Taxidea taxus. The sequence continues at coordinate 174,714 of ML101964.1, read as the reverse complement.
GATGCTGTGGTCACATCCATCCATATGGAGATTATTCTGTAATTTAGTTATTAATTGAATGCATGTTTTTGGTATTTACCATGTGCTGGGAAATTTCTAAGTATGGTAAAACAACAACATTAAACTCATTGAAACTCCTAACACTTCTAAGATGAAGGCATTACATTTCCCTCATTTTATAGATGAGGAAGCTAAGGAAAACATAAGTAAAATATCTTTCCTAAGGCCAAAGTGCTAGCAAGAGGTGAAATCAAGACTTGGATCCTAAGCTGTTCCCCAAGCAGACTATGACTCTTGAGTCCGAGGGATCAGGTCTCTGTATCCCTAGCACACAGGACAGAGTGCCTGGGAACATGATGCAATAAATGTCTACTGTAAGATTGAGAGGTGGGGATGGATGTTTGGAGCTTGGAGAGTGAGAGAAGAAGAAAGTGATGGATTTACTTTTGGGTTTTAGGTTATTATTGATGGGAACTTACAAATTTAAATGGTAAACTATGAATAAGGAGGAGTTTGAGACCAGGCCACCCTTTCCTTCCAGCGGCTGAATTAAATCTCACTTCACAACCAGCGGGCATAATCATGAATCCACAACAAGCCAAGGAAGTCAAATGGGAAGTCTTGATTTTAATTTTAAATTTATTTATGATTTTAAAAGAAGATTGAGGATGGAAAGCAGTGCTTTCTTTTCCCTGTTTTTATTCAGATCTGTCACTTTAAAATATAGTTGTCCAAAGCTAGGATTTAAAAAAAAAAAGAAATTACATCACCATGGAAACTCCAAAAAACTCCCTATGTTTGATAGGCTAACAAAGATAGGAAGACTTAATCATTTGCCTCTGGACACTTTTATTGTTGGTGTTTTGGTGTTTTTGCTTGTTTTGTTTGTTTGTTTTAATTTCTGGTTTGTTTTAGAGGCATATTGAGGTTTTATTAGATTCTGGGGCAAAAACTGGTTCTCTACCTTTGTAAAATGGAGGATGCTACTAAAAGTAAAAACAGTGACAAATAACCTGCTGTTCTAGATACTCACCAGTTTGAACTGTTGGAAAGCGTGTGTGTGTGTGTGTGTGTGTGTGTGTGTGTGTGTGTATTTGTATACAAGTGTGGGGATTGGGGGCTATACCTCTTAAATCCATGCGAATTGGTAGCAGGAGGTAGGTCTAAAGAGCTCATAGAGTCAGAAGTAGCACCAAAGACCTACTGACAACTTCTTGATACTAAGTGACCTCTGGCAAATTAAACTCAAGAGGAAAACAGATTCCACGTGGCATCATTGGTGAATATGGCCTGATACCTCCATCTGTTTTGCCCACAGCTCTGCCATCAAAGTAGACCTTCAACATGCCTTATAAAGAACTACCTTTCCAAGCTGACTGATAGGAGGCAAGTAGTAAAGAAGAATATTTATTTTACTATTCCTCTGATGGGGATAGTGTGGTAGTTTAAACAACAACAACAACAACAACATTGTGGGACGAGAATTTTGGGATTCACTTACAGGGCTGATTTTAGCCCCCTTGGAAATTACCACTCACCTCCCCAGTAAGAATTTATGACAAACATGTAAAAAGGAATGCTGAGCCTATTGATTTTAGTATCTGTATAACTTCTTTGAGAGAAGGATGGCTATTCATCACTGCCTAGGCTGAAAATTTCCTTTTGCTTATTTACATGCTATTTTAAAGTTAAAGCAAGTCCCATTTCCAAAGTCATTAAAGTCAAGCTCTACAAAGCAAACTCAGGGGTGAAAGAAAACTACAGTGCCAGGAATGTTATCATGTAAGTTGACTCTGAAGAGACCGCCTACCAGCTTAAATCAGAATTTGGTTTTGTTTCTGATCCTCCGGAAGAAATAATAGTTTGGTTCCTTCAAAAAGGCAAAATGTGTCGCCTCCTTAGAGAAGGGAGAAATTTTGAGCGAGAGGATTGGGAATAACTTTTACCTGCCTCCCCTTTCTATAACAGCTGAACATCACTGAAGAAAGAAGGAAGACATGTTGGATGAATGTAATCACTCTTCAAGGGAGTGGCTTCACATGCGGAGCAAATGTGGCTCTAGGTTGGTGCCATCATGGTAACTTTTCTATCTCAAAGTAGAGCAGAGGGGGTGGTGAACCCCAGAAGTCTGTGTGTGCTATAGGCGTGTTAAGAATCTCTTCACATCTCTGAGAAATGGGAAATGGTAGAGCACAGAAAAGAATGGCATTTCTAGAGTCTGTGCTTTCGTGTGTTTCCTTTGGAAGGATCCAAAGTCACTCTCTTCCAAAAACGGTTTAATACAGCCAATCTTGAGGTCTACCTTTGCACTCATTAACTCTGATGAAATAAATCCAAGAAACACAAGTAAGGAGTTCCTCAACAATTGGGTCCACTTCATTCCTTGCAAACATATTGTATTATGTTACAGCTTAGACCAGCTTGGGAAGTTTATTTGACTTGTGCTAATTTACTAGTTTTTCTGGCTAAGGACTTTTCAGGTACTTAAATATCTTCAGAAGATAGACTATTATTCATAAAGCGGTTCTACAAAGAAAATGTCAGAGATTCTTTACTTAGTACATATCTTCAAAGAGAGCCTGTGCCCTTGTTGGCATCCTTATTATTTTTTTCTTTTTTTTGCAAAGAAAACTGTCATTTGATCTTATAGCTATCAACCTGGTTTTATTTTTATTTATTTATTTATTTGTTTGCTTGTTTTTAACAGCAGGACTTTCAATGTTGTAGAACATCATAGAAGCTTCTCGGCCTGACACCTTACTTCTTGTTTCTCTTATTACACAAGATGGGAGGCCAGTGGTTCTGGTTTTAAAGATAAAAGAGGGTTTCCTGACCGAATGAGAATATCCAAGTTTTAGCCCCAGCTTGTTTCCTAATTTTCTATATGACCTTGAGAAACTTATCTAACACCACAGAGTCTGTTTTCTCTCTTGAAATGTGAGGCTCATAATTTTCTCTCTGACCCTCAGAATGATGGTTATCAGTTCAATTCAGCACACATTTGTTGAACATTAACTTGGTGCCTGGCACAATGCTAGGCTGAATGAGAGAAGAATCCTGCTTTCCAAAATGCATAATGCAGAGAGATGCTGGCTTTGAGCATTCTTTGTAGAACATAAACAACTATACACAGAAGGAATTATGTACCATATGAATTGGCTGATGAATGTGATTCTGGATTAGACCCTTTCAGCTCTGCTCCTTCCAGAGCATCTCAAAAACAGCTTTGGACCTTGATTCTGGGGTCATCTACGTGCCATTGGAAAGAATGTCTACTGTGAGCTCTCTGAGCTCCCTGATGATTGCAATGCCATACTGAATAATACTTGCTTGGTGTGAAAAGGATGAATGAACCTCCAGTGTTTCAGATACTTGAAAGAGTGAAATATGCTGTTTTATTAAATAGGAGTTTTGAATTAATAAGGGCTTAAAATGTTCACATAAGCTTTTTAAAAATTTCATAAAAATTCAAGTAACCAACCATCTGATTGTTATTTTAGGCAAATACTACTCTAGGGGCTGGAGAGGGTACAAAGATAAGCCACTGACCCATTTCTCTTCACCCTCTGGCTAGGCCAGGTGACTCTCTTATATATTCTTGTTGTGCTATGACTTATGATAATACTTTTTACAATTGTAACTCATGTTTCTTAGTAATTCATTTGTGAAATCTTTTTGGAAGCTCTGTGAGGGCAAACATTGTCTTTTTCACTGCCATATTCCCAGTGCCTAATTCAATGCTGACCCTTAGTATTTGTGGATGAATAAATAATACTGTCATACTACCCATGAGTACTTATGTTGTCATTGGGGGAAGGTATACCATCAATATATGTGGATTGATGAATGAATGGCTCTAGTCTGAGGGTACAAATTCTGGCCTGAGCCCCAGGGTTTTTAAAAGAAAGGGATATTGGTCCTTGTTACTTGGTGCATTACTCCATTCTGTACTGAAGGGTCTAAAAGACCATATATAATTATTAAGTAAATAGTGCAGAAATGAATGTCATAAGAAAATACAAGTTGGTTGTATTTATTTACTATCTATTAAAGGTATCCAGGTATTGGAAACACTGATTTCCTTACATCAAATTTATTTATTTGTTTAAAGGAAAATACAAAAGTCATAGTGAATAAAAAGTTAGAAATACCAGATGTCAATTTGGTGTCAGATGCTCAGAGACAGAAGTCTACATACACTATGCCCACAAAAATTCACTCCCACACATACCATATAAGTGTTTTACTTTTTTCAAGATGGTAAGGTGCGAGATTACATTTACAACTTGTCTATGATTGTAGGTGCAGTGAGCCTAAAAAGCATTTGCTCAGGATTATTAAATCAATGCAGTAAACATTTATTAAACATTAAGTATGTACTAGGTGCTGGGATACAAGGCTGAATGAGGTAAGGGGAAATCAGCAATGGGGAACATGGGGGAAACAAGTTAGGAAGAGGAAAAAGACCCCCAAATATGATTGATGCCCCCCCAAACAGAGCAATCAAATATAGACCCAGAGTACTAAGCACAGGTATGGAACATATAAATCTTCCAGAATACAGTATCTGGCACTAATGCTAGACTAACAATCTGGTACACTCTGCATTTAAATAAGGAAATATATTCCATAATCAGAGATCCTGAGCATTAGAAAAATAAGAGGAAGTCACAATAAATCCCTAACTCCTTCCTTCTACCTTTGTGGGTACAGTTTTCTCTCTAACACCCAGGAGAAAGGCTCTCTCATGGGATGGATCTGAAGCCTGGTTAGCACTATTAAATTAAAAAACTGACCAATAATTCTCACTGCTTCTGCCCCTGCCCTCACTTGTATAGTATTGCTATTGATCCCCATTAATGATTTAGTGTTTAAGGAGGATAAATTGCCTATGAATGCAAAGCAAGCTGAAGGGCTCCCAGGAACCCAGCTGAACATTCTTCTATCAATAAGTACTGTACATGCCTGTATAATTTTCAGTCCAGTATCCTAAGCCACCTTGGACATCACTTACAGATCAAGTGTACAGTATTTTCAGCATCTTTCTCATCTCGCTCTATTTTGTCAACTTCTGATTTCCTCTTTGTTATCTTTTCTACTTGGGCAATGGCTCTCTTTTTACCTGCTATCCAATTACCAGACTGTACAACTCTGTAAGTTCCTTGTTATGAATTAGCATAACAGCTGTCAGGCTACAGTTACTGGGCTGTGTGTGGGGTCCATTACACAGATCTTCTTTTTGAATTTTATGCCTTAATTTCCTGGGAAAACTACACAGTGCATGAAGTGAGGAGGTGATATCCTCCCATTTCATATACATTCTCTCAGAGATCTCAGTGAGCGTGTTTAGAAAATATTTTTTTTTAAAGATTTTATTTATTTATTTGACAGAGATCACAAGTAGGCAGAGAAGCAGGCAGAGAGGAGGAAGCAGGCTCCCTGCTGAGCAGAGAGCCCAATGCGGGGCTCGATCCCAGGACCCTGAGATCATGACCTGAGCCAAAGACAGAGGCTTAACACACTGAGCCACCCAGGCGCCCCTAGAAAATATTTTGTTATTTATTTTATTTTAGAGAGAGACAGAGTGGGGGGAGGGGCAGAAGCAGAGGGAAAGAATCTCAAGCAGATTCCTCGCTGAGTTCAGAACCGGATGCAGGGCTCAGTCTCACAACCCTGACATCATGATCTGAGCCAAAATCAAAAGTCAGACACGGAAACAACTGAGCCACCTAGGTGCCCCTCAGTGGGGATTAATATTAGAATATAAAAGGGTCTTAGCTTAAAAACTGGCACCAGGGGGCGGCTGGGTGGCTCAGTGGGTTAAGCCTCTGCCTTTGGTTCAGGTCAGGATCCCAGAGTCCTGGGATCAAGCAGGGCATCGGGCTTTCTGCTCAGCAGGGAGCCTGCTTCTCCCCTCCCCTCTCTGTCTGCCTCTCTGCCTACTTGTGTGATCTCTGTCTGTCAAAAAAATAAATTAAAAAAAAATTCTTCTTTGACCTTCATATCACCATCTCTGTTTTACAGAAAGTCTTCTTGCAGAAGATGGCAATAGGTGTTATCTCCACGTTCTTACTTCCCATTATACTGTAGCCCACACCCATCTCTCTGGCTTCTTTCCCCATCACTGTGGTAAAAAAATCTTTCCAAGTTCCCCAGTGACTTCCATATTTCCACAGCTTTTGGCTATTTTCTTTCCCTGTCCTATTTAACTCATCAGCATCATTCCAAAGAACCAGTTGCTGTCTTCTTGAATCAATCAATTATCCAGCTCTGTGACACCATGCTTTACTGACTTCTTTTAACTCCTTCTCAGTCTCCTTCTCCTTTGTCTAGACTCTAATTGTTGGTGATACTAAATTTATGTTTGTTCTTTCTTTAAACTTTCCTGCTAGCTCCTGATGGTGGCCATATTTACATCCCAAGCTCAACTATCTCTGTGGAGCTCTAGATTCACTGATTCAAGTGACTACTTGATGTTTTCACTTGAAGATCCCACAGATATCACCAAAGTAACATTTCTAAATATAATTCTTAGTTCCACCCCTAGATCTTCTCCTCCACTTCCCCCAGTCTTCCTAGCTCTGAAAACAGCACCACCACCAAGCTAGTTGGTCAGATACATGCCACCTAGAGCTATTCTTGATTCCTCTCTCGTCTTCACCTCCTATGATCAACCCCTCTTCAATTTCTGTTCTAAATCCAAAGCATATCTCCAATTCATCCCCTCTTCTTCATCTCCACTGCACCACCATAATCCAGTCCATCATCATCATGTCCTGTGCCATAGCTTCCAAACTGATCTGCCTAGTTTTATTCTCACCTGTACTTTCAGTGATACCTAGGGGAGGGACCTCTGTTCCCTTTCTGTAATGTAGCATCAAGTGTTGGGCCATGTTATCTCTACACCAGGTGACTCCTTCTGAACAGGGAAACCTGGAAGCTGCTCACCATGGATACAACCAAGGCAGGGATCAGGTAGTAGAAAGTTATTAAACTATCCACCCACTGAATGATTCTTCTATAAACTCAATGTCAGGCAACATGACTAACGCTTTTCACCTCCGGAAAACTGGAAACATAAATTGAAATGCATGTAGACACATACCTCATGATATGTGATATAATCATTTTTGGGGATTATACTAAATTTGGGGTAAACCATATCATTTTCTAAATCCCTTGGAGTGCCAAATAGCTATATGAAATTATATGATTTTCTTTTTGTAATGCAAAGAAAATCAATAGTGAATTCCTAGTTTATTTATTTTACACATGTGGATTCTTAAAATACAATTTTTCTTACAATAGGCCATGTCCTAAGTACTTCTCCATTTCATTTCTTTGCTAATTCATTCTCTGTTAGACCTCCAAATGCTGGTGTTCCTTAGGGCTTAATGCTATATCTTCTTTCCTCTCTGTATTTTCTCCCTAGGTGTAAATGACTTCCAAGTTTACTACCCTGATTCTTGTTATCAGATTCACAGAGCAGAATGCCTACTTGTCATCTCTGCTTGGGTACCCACAGTTAACTCCAACTTAACATTTTTTTTAAAGGCTTTTATTTATTTAACAGACAGAGATCACAAGCAGGCAGAGAGGCAGGCAGAGAGAGAGAGGAGGAAGCAGGCTCCCTGCGAGGCAGAGAGCCCGATGCAGGGCTCGATCCCAGGACCCTGGGATCATGACCCGAGCCGAAGGCAGAGGCTTTAACCCGCTGAGCCACCCAGGTGCCCCCCAACTTAACATTTTAAAAATCATAGTGTGTCTCTACACCTTCATTCCCTTCAGTCTTTCCCACCTCTGTAAGTAGCACCACATCCCCTCAGTCACAGAATGCTTTATATCTGGTTGACAAGATTATCGTACACAGGAGGGCACCTTTGAACAGCACATGGCCCCATTAACATCTCCTATTACCATCAGCCTTGGACATCTGTCTCAGAGATGGGATTATCAGGTACAAGATGATGGGGTGGTGAGTGGGGAGTATAGGATTAGCTCAGTGCCATCTGCCAACACTACTGGAACTGATAATTTAAAGTAAAGGTCAGTAGGATCCAGGTTTATATTATATATGAGTAAACAATGTTTGTTCATTTATTATCAACAGGTAAGTGCAACTCAACCCTGATTCAAATGCAGCTCCAACAAGCAATGGTCATTCAAAATCAGCAAAAAAATACAGACTCATTTTGGAAGATAGTGGAGAGCAATACACAGGAAGTAAGATGATGTGAGACATCTCCCATCCTGTGTCAGCTTTTAATAAGTTTCATTACCTTATTTTTTAAGATCTTAAAGTGCACCCTCTCCATTAATGCAGCTGCAATGTTTGCTTCTGCTTCTGGAACTGAAAATCAGCTCCATTCCAAGTATGGAAGCAGTGGGCAGATAAAGAAGGGCAGAGATAGGGATGGGGGAAGAGTACTGTGCGTGACTGTTTTTAGTCTTGACCTATTTTATTTGAACATAAGTAGATTAAGCTTCTGTAACAGACAGAAAGGGAGACTCAGAATAGCAGTAGAGATTAAGTTGTATTATATTAAGCTAAAGTTACATATTTGTACATCCAGAGTTATGGTTTATGAAATTTATACCCACTCGGCATATACACAAATTTATGGATTCTTTCAACATTCAGGCTTTCTGTTCTTGAATTAGGGAGATAGAGAAGTTTGTTTTACTATGGCTAGGATCAACTTTATCCTATTTTTCTGAAGCCCGATTATAGAACCTAACAGTCTTGAAAGCCCATTTTGTTTACAGAGTAATAACATACACAGAAGTGACACCATCAATACCCAGCTCCACAATTAACTACTTGTGCAACTTCAGGCATTCTTTGATTATTTCCTGGAATGAATGTTTATCAGTATTAATTTCACATACACAGGCTTTGTCCTCCTATACATTAAGGACAAATTTCATTTTTCCCCCTGTCTTTCAACCATGGGAAACAGTGTATATAGAAAAGGGACATATCTTCTAGAATAATTCTGCTAACCCTCCAAAAAGAGATGCATTGGAAAAATATGAGCTTTTTTTTTTTTTTTTTTAATGAGAAAAATGCTTGCTCCTTACCTTCACACCAAGGATTGAAGAGAATGTAGGTGTCCGTTTCTGGGTTTCGGCTGGTACGAAGTATGCCGTAGGGGGTCCAGACAGCAACATACATGCGGAACTTCCCCACAATACACTCTGGAGAAGACTGGATGGACAGCCGGACAGACCTGTCCTCTCTCATGACAACTTTGGCCCCCCACTTGCCTCTCTGCAGCTCTGGGACAATGGGAACTGGAATGTAGGTTCCCTTGTTCTCCTGAGGGTAGCGACCTTTGAGAAGAAAGAAGACATGTTGAGTCTATTTCACAAACCATTTTTGTTCTCACTCTGTCATCTTGTAGCTGAAGATTAAAATAATTAATTAGACTTGAAATCATAAGACTTGGGTTTGAATTTCATTTCTGCTACCGTGTTGCTATGCGACATTAGTTGATTTTCCTCTTGAAGCTCAGATTTGTCATGTCTAGATTAAAAAAAAAGAATAACAATACTTACAGGAATATTCATTCATTAGTTAATGAATTCAAATAAGATGTGGAAATCATAATCTGGGATGCAAAACAAAATGGAGCTTCTAGGGTACTGTGAAGTTATCATTCCCTGAAATTCTGTTTTCTAAAAGTTAGACTTGCTCTTTTAGCGGGATAGGCAAATGTGTTTTTGCTTATTCTGAATACGATTTGTTATATTACCTATAATAGGATTATATTTATAGGTTGTATATTTGACCATCTTCATATTCAACTGAAACATGTGTATATTGGCAGTCTTATCAGGGATTTAGGCTTACGTCCTGGGCAAGAATTCTGGTTCCAGAGGCAAGTTCTCTAGATTTGAATCTTGGGCTCTGCTCCTCCCCTATGCTGGCAACTTCCTATAAATCACTTGACCTCTACAAATCCCTATTACCTTCTCCTTTTCTTCATCAGTAAATGACGATAATAATATTACCTGAGGAGGAAGTAAAATAACCCATGTAAGATGCTTTGCCTATAATTTTTCATGCATAACAAATTTTAGCTCTTATTTCAGTAAAAGATTAAGTAACAGGGAATTTTACCATATTTCCAGGCTTAGCACTCTTTATGTATAAGTGTTCTCATGATACATTTTATTTGTCTTTATTGCAGTCATTTTAGACCAAATTCTTAATTGATAGTGTTAACCTCAAAACTAAATTTTACCAATGGTTTCCTGAAAAATAGTCTTCACAGTATCTCTCTCTCTCCATCTCTCTCTCCATATATATATATTTATCTATCTATCTATCTATCTATCATCTATCAGGTCAACTTCACAGCATTCTTTTTTTCTTTAAGATTTGTTTATTTGTTAGAGGGAGAGCATGAGAGCAGGAGGGGTGGGAGGGGGGAGGGGCAGAGGGAGAGGGAAACAGAAAACCCTGGGCAGACTTCCTGCTAAGCAGGGAGCATGACCTGGGGCTTAATCCCAAGACCCTGAGATCATGACCTGAGCTAAAATTAAGATTCAGACTCAACCGACTAAGTCACACAGGTGCCCCTCAACTTCACAGCATTCTTTATCTTTTCAGCTTACAGTTTAATTTATAGTTTAGTATACAGGATAATCAAATGTATAGATATTTTAAAATGGAGCAACACTTTCATTTACAAAGTTTTCCAAAATGTGTTACATATTTTTTTTTCAAAATGTGTTACATATTTAATTCTAATTGGAAGAAAAGTACAAATCAGGCTAATAAGTCTGCAAATTATTTTGACTACAGGCAGACAAAACTTTAAAAGAAAAACTTATTCACTTTAATTGTTTTATAGAAAACATAGAGGATTCTGCATTAAAACTGACAAAAACAATGCTTCATTTGGGGCTCCAATTACATAGTATGTGTTATGAGGTCTTTTAAGATTTTATTTATTTATTTGAGAGAGAGAGAAAGAGCAAGCAAGCACTAGCAACAGACAGAGGGAAAGGGAGAAGCAGGCTCACCGCTGATCAGAGAGTTCGATGTGAGGCTCGATCCCAGGACCCTGAGATCCTGACCTGAGCTGAGGGCAGACACTTAATGACCAAGTCAGACAGGTGCCCTATGCTATGAGGTCTTAAAGGATTCTTTGGTAGGTATATTTTCAAAGAAGAGCATTCTAAGGAGGTGGTTGCATAAGTTAACTGCTGTGTAATTTTGTGATATGCTTAATCTTAATGAAAATAATAATTTACACAGTGTAAGCCAGGGAGAAAGAGGAGAACCCCAGTGCTTTGTTATGTGTTAGGGGTATCAGTTAATCACCACTCAGGATGAATATTAGAAATCCAATAAAGCCTTAAAAATGGTTTGCTGGCAAGGTGGGACATTGTCTAGGTGGTGATTTTGGAAATACCTGGAGCTTAGCCTCTGTGAATGCTGCACATAAATCCCTCAAGAGCTGTTTGTTCAAAGGCTCTTCCTTATTTCCTATGTATGTTCCTCTTTGTGCTTGTTCAAACTAGGAGATAAGGCTGCCCTTTTCTCTGGAGGCATTGTTGCTCTCTGGAGCCCCTATCAGTACTGAAGTGTAGACATCAAACGCAATCTCACTAGCTAAATGGGACCATAATTCATTCATTACAGGGGCTTCTGGCAGCTGTTGCCACTAAATACTGGCTTGGATTTAGAATACACAGTATTAAATATAATACAAGCTTAGTGAAAACAAATTTCAGAGATAAAAATCTATGTGATAAGGACAGATTCAATTTTTTTTAAAAAAAGGATAAAAGGAGTTTTAAAATGCATTACATAATAATGCTCCTTTAGGAGCAGCAATGAAGTAGGAAGGTACCTCTGAAGTTATGAGCCTCTGAGCTATGAGCCTCAGATTTAACTTTGCACTAACATCCACTTTTGTTAGGAACATTGAAATAATGAAGACAATCACTAGTTTCCATTATTACACTTGAAATTATTTCAAAGACTCACATTAAATTTAACCTATTAAATTCCTGTTATACCATAGAAAGGAAAGAAAAAGCAGAGCCATGTTTATTCCTTCTGGCTTGGAGCGCAGTCACAGCTTAATCTAAAAACTAGTTTGAACATTTTTAATTCATGCAACAATATTGTCTACAATGTGATAGACATTATTCTAAGTGCTAGGAATACAACAGTGAACAAAACAGACTCCTGTGCTCATAGAGCTTGTAGTCTATGGAAAAAGCCAGTGCTTGTTCTGTGTATTATGTGCCTGTCACTGCTTTATTCCTTATATTAAACTATGAGAAGGAAATCATTATTATCACCCTAATTTTGACAAATCAAGAAACTAACAACATGTGGCCATTAAGCAATTTGTCCAAGGTGATGCAACTAGTTAAGCAGCAAGGTTGAGACCCAAATGCAGTCAGTTTAGCTGGAAAGCTTGGCAGTTTAAACACTAAGCTCTATGGTAGTTGTATGTGTGGAAAAGGCTTTGGAGTTGGTGAGAACTATGTCCAAATTCTGACTCCACAATTCACTATAGGTGTAACTTTGCACAAATTGCTTAATTGATTGAGCTTTCATTTCCTTGTCTCTGCAGTTCCAGAAATGGAAGGAAAATAGATTTTATAATATACTAAAAGCTTTACACTTGGTGCATGGTAGGGGGTAACTCAGGAGACATTTATTGTTTGTGTTTAAATGTAACAGCTACTGGCAAGTAAAGCCAGAAGGAAGAAGAGGTGATTCCCCACCCGTTTCCACCCTGCAAGTTCTGGTTCTAAATCAGAAGAAATATGAGTGTCCCAGTGAAAGCTGGTTACTTCTGTGGAGGGACGTGTGGCCATGGGGAGAGTGATTCAGCTGGCTCAGACCCTGACCGTGTGATCATGGTACTTGTCCTCTCCCACTTTGTCTGTAAAATGGGATACTAGGGATCACAGTTGATGATGGGGAGAGTGGGTCAATAAATGGCAGTTATTGTTACAATATTTCCTGCACTGTCTCAAGCTTTCTGATTCCTCTAAGTGATCCTTTTTCTGCACCAAGGGCAGGAAGCCAGGATGAATTTACTGACATTCAACTCATAGAACCCAAATCTACTTCAAGGGCCAGTTCATTCCTGAGTTTTCAAATATGCTGAACTAAGAGAATGCATACTCAATAAAAAACATGACATCATTCATTACTAACCAAAAAGCCTTAATAATACCAGAATCACCATGTAAGAATCACCTGAAAACTGTCCCTCACTCATAACTTGGGGTTTTCTGAATCAGTTATGGTGGCTGTCATTTTCATTCATTCATACCTTAATCAGAAGTCGGCAAGTGATGATCTACAGGCCAAAGGTAGCTTACTGCCTATTTGTAAATAAAGTTTGACTGGCACACACTCATCCATTCAAGTATTATTGTGCTGCAACAGCAGGATAGAGTAGCTGTGACAGGGACCATATGGTTTGCAATGCCTAAAATATTTGCTATCTGGCCCTTACAGTAAATGGTTGCCAACCTGTGCCTTAGGGAATTTTACATTTTATTTATTTAAGGGGTGATTTATTATGGAGACTCAGCATCTAAGACTGGGACCTAAGAAGAAAATTAATAAACCTAGTTTTCCCTTCTAAAGAGAAATATGTCACTAAACTAATAGCAAGCATCTGAACTACTATTAGGTCAACATTTGGTTTCCTTAACACCTCTTAGTTAAATTCCTCACAGTATTAGATGGTGTTGAAGACATAGGAAGCGGATTGTAATTTTTTTTAATGAATTTCACTAGACATAGCTAAAATGTTCAATTGCATTACTGTACAAGGTGTTTAGAGTCGCCAAGGTGGCTCCTATAGCTAGAGATGGAAATAAAGTGACAGGAATAAAGGTTTATTTCTGGGGACTTTTCCTGAGAAGGAATTTTTGCAGATGGGAAACTGAGGCCCCTTGAGGTAGTCACATGAAGGGCATCTATATAACTAGGCAGAGACAGGGCTTGGACCAAGATCTCAGTACTGTGACACCCGTTCTCCTTTCTCTGGATCATGTTGCTTACATAGAGCTAAGGGGCAGGATATTGAAGGCATAATAATAATAATATAATATAATAATATAATTATAATAGAATATATAATATAATTATATAATATAATAATATATATAATATAATTATATAATTATAATATAATAATATAATAATAATGTATCAATATTGTTAATTAATTATGACAAATATACCATATTAGTGTATAATTAATACTGGGGAAAACTAGATGCAGGGTTTATTTATTTATTTTTTAAATTTATTTATTTATTTTAGAGAAAGACAGTGTGTGCACCAAAAGTGGGGGGAGGGGCAGAGGAAGAGAAAGAGAGAACCCTCAAGGAGACACCCTGCTGAGTATAGAGCCAAAAGCAGGGCTCAGTCCCAGGACCCAGAGATCATGACATGAGCAGAAACCAAGAGTCCAATGCTTAACTGACCGTGCCACCCAAGCACCCTTGGATGCAGGGTTGATAAGAACTCTCCGTGCTATCCTGTACTATCCTTACAATTTTTCTTTAAACTGAACAGGATTCTTTTTTTTTTTCCCCCTACAGAAGGAGAATATGAGCAGGGGGAGGGACAGAGGGGGAGAGAAAGAGAGAGAGAGAGAGAATCTCAAGCAGACTCCTGCTGAGCACAGAGCCCAACCTGGGGCTCCAACTCATGACCCTGTGGTCAATGACATGAGCCAAAGTCAAGAGTTGGATGCTCAGCCGACTGAGCCACCCAGGTGACCCTAAACTGAAAGTACTCTAAAATAAACTGTTTATCTAAAAACAAAGATGAAGAAAAGAGAAGAATAAGGCTGGAATATCTGAAGGGTTAAGAAAGTGAGGGGATATGCCTTGGTGGATAGGAGGGGCAAGAGACAGAAGCATGGATGCAAGGGCTTAATAACCAGTAGTGAGAAAGAAGACCTGCAGGCGGAGGTTGCAAAGAGGAGTTGGGGCTACGGTGGATTTGAGTTGGGAAGGGTTCTAAAGCCCTGTCAGTGACCGAAGGGAGAAGGGAAGAAAGGGAAGCAGGACAGCTGATGCGCACAGGACACACAGCAGCACAGCAGCGTA
Source organism: Taxidea taxus jeffersonii (assembly GCA_003697995.1). Taxonomy (NCBI): domain Eukaryota; kingdom Metazoa; phylum Chordata; class Mammalia; order Carnivora; family Mustelidae; genus Taxidea; species Taxidea taxus. The sequence goes on along the minus strand of ML101964.1, from coordinate 159,606 downwards.
TGGAAACAAATCAGGAACAGGTAGTCAGTACATTCATTCCAAAGGCAGGAGCAAGAACCCAAATTCACAGATGTTTCCATATTCACTGTACAGAAAAGCTGATTATTAATGGGAGACCTGACATGTCAATAGTACCGCAGGGTCTTGTCGGCTGCTCTATACACCATGTTTAATTCTGAATGTAATGATTTCAATGACAGCTCTGGGGAAGACTTTTCTATGATTGAGTTGTGAGTGAGGAAGTTATGACAGAGTAGTATTTCATTTCACCAAATAGCCCTTCTCACCCCCAGAAGGTAGCATGTATAAGAGACCCTGAGCAGGCTGCACTCTGAAACACCCATCCATCAACATCCATGACTGCCCATCAACCATCCTTGGCTAAATCTGGATGTTTACATCCACCCTTACATCTTTACACAGGTGGTGACCACCATACACATATTTGCTGAAAGTGTGGAATGCCCAGATAATTGCCCCTGCCAAATTGTGTGACTTTTGTGTTAAAAAATCTGAGCAAGAAAAATAGAAGTAGAAAATAAAATATCGCAGAAAGGATTCTTACTTTGTAAGAATAATGTAGTCTTTGAAATTGGACTACCAACCCTGAAAAAAATATAATTACCGATTGCATTCTTTCACACTTATCTAAAATTGGTGCCATCTTCCCACCTGATCTAGAAATTAACACATGCTCTTAGTTTAAGTGCTTGTTTTCATTTGCAAATTAGTTTTGCGGCCATGGGAAAAACTGTTCTTAAGGTAAAATTCACTTGGACCCTATGCCTACATTCAAACGCCCTTGTGTCTTCTTTAACCTCATTCTCTCCTTACACACACATGGGTAAATGCAGAGAGATGCACCTACCTTAACACTCCCATTCCAGGAGGAAGTGGGTGAACATATTTAGTTCCTTAAGATTTAATTTTTTACTAACACTGGTGTGTTGAGGCTGAGATTTTACATGGTTTAACCATATTTGTCTCATTCACACAACAGGCAAGAGAAAGCTACATCCAGCTCCTACTCTGTCCGCTGTGTTCTGGGGAAAATTAGCTCTCAACGATTCATTGCACAGACTGGAGAACCCTCTTCATGCAAAGTGCTGCCTAGGCAAAACTCTACAGAGGAATATGTTGCATTTAAAAAATTCATTTCTTAGTGAGTTGATTGCCTGGAATATATTTTTTTTTATTGAAAACACAATGTCCAAAAAAAGGGAAAAGGAAACATAATGTCCTTGTGCTAATTAGGTTCCCAGATAGTCCAAAAAGAACACCAACCAGCATATAGTGTGGTCAGTATGGTTAAATATTGTTGCTAAATAGAATTTTTCTGACTTCACTTTGCTCATACCTAAAACCCAGAAGATTACACTCAGCAGGAAGGAGGAGTAGGCATCCGTAACTGAAGAAGACATGCCTGCCAGTCACTTTGCCTTGGTGCTCTGAAATGAAGAAGCTTATACCTCAGGACACCTCTACTTCTTTCATTTCTTGGCAATGTCATCTACAAGTGAAGTGACCAAAGTTGTGCTCCGTCTATGCTACACTTAGTAGCAATCACCTGAAAAGCCCAAACAAAACTGTTCTCTCTTATTCACTTACATATCTATTTTTCTTATTAAATGAAACAACGGTATTATCTTACTTGTCTTTATAGTCCCATAAGATGCTGTTAAAATGCCATGTACCAAACAGGCGAACAATAAATGTCAATGGGACTGAATCGTGCTTTTTTCAGATGTCAAGTCCAATTAAGAGTATCACAGAGACTTTAGAAGATCTGGAACAAGGAAGATGGCAGAGAAGTAGCAGGCTGAGACGACATCAGGAAGCAGGAGATCAGCTAGATAGCCTATCAAACCATTCCGAACACCTACGAATCCAACAGGAGATCGAAGAGAAGAAGAGCAACAATTCTAGAAACAGAAAATCGACCACTTTCTAAAAGGTAGGACCAGCGGAGAAGTGAATCCAGCGCGGGAAGATAGACCCCCGGGGGAGGGGCCGGCTCCCGGCAAGCGGCGGAACAATGGAGCACAAAATCAGGACTTTTAAAAGTCTGCTCCATGGAGGGACATCGCTCCAGAGGCTAAACTGGGGTGGAAACCTCGTGGGGACAGCATGGACTCAGGTCCCGAGGGGTCACAGAAGGATCGGGGGTGTCTGAGTGTCGTAGAGCTCACAGGTATTAGAGCGGGGAAGCCGGCTGCGGAGACAGAGCCAAGGAGTGAGCTCTCAACTCGGGGTTACCTAGAGCCATGGTCTGTGACATGGGCTGGTGCTCTGTGCTTGGGGTCCCCCAAGATCCAGGGAGACTCCGACCTGGGAGATCCCAGAGATCTGCGGGGTTCGGAGGCTCCAGGTGGGACACTGTGCCAGAGACAGAGATGCTTGGTCACAGGCTGGGTGACCTTGGAGCGCAACCAGAGGCCAGTGAAACGGGCCTGATTGCGCGCATTTTTCTCCAAGCGCTGCTGGAGGCTGGGGAGACGGGAGTGATGAAGCGCTTTTCTCTGAAGGCGCACTGAAGACTGAGGCCCAGAGCTCTCAGCTCCTCCGAGCCGGAGATTGGGAGGCAGCTATTCTCATTTCCGTCCTCCAGAACTCTACGGAAAGCGCTCAGGGAACAAAAACCCCAGAAAGTGAAACTGAGAGGATTACTTAGCCCGGCCCCTGGAAAGGGTGGTGCAATTTCGCCTGGGGCAGAGACACTTGAAAATCACTACAACAGGCCCCTCCCCCAGAAGATCAAAGAAATCCAGCCAAGACCAAGTTCACTTAACAAGGAGAACAGCTTGAGGAGAACACAGGCAGCAACCTCTTCGACTTCAGCCGCAGCAACTTCTTCCTAGGAACAACGCCAAAGGCAAGGGAAGCAAGGGAAAAAATGAACTATTGGGACTTCATCAAGATCAAAAGCTTTTGCACAGCAAAGGAAACAGTCAACAAAACCAACAGACAACTGACAGAGTGGGAAAAGATATTTGCAAACGACATATCAGATAAAGGGCTAGTATCCAAAATCTACAAAGAGCTTAGCAAACTCAACACCCAAAGAACAAATAATCCAATCAAGAAATGGGCAGAGGACATGAACAGACATTTCTGCAAAGAAGACATCCAGATGGCCAACAGACACATGAAAAAGTGCTCCACAGCACTGGGCATCAGGGAAATACAAATCGAAACCACAATGAGATACCACCTCACACCAGTCAGAATGGCTAAAATGAACAAGTCAGGAAATGACAGATGCTGGCGAGGATGTGGAGAAAGGGGAACCCTCCTACACTGTTGGTGGGAATGCAAGCTGGTGCAACCACTCTGGAAAACCGCATGGAGTTCCTCAAAAAATTGAAAACAGAGCTACCTTTTGACCAAGCAATTGCACTACTGGGTATTTACCCTAAAGATACAAAGTAGTGATCTGAAGGGGCATGTGTACCCGAATGTTTATAGCAGCAATGTCCACAATAGCCAAGTTATGGAAAGAACCTAGATGTCCATCAATAGATGAATGGATAAAGAAGTGGTATATATATACAATGGAATACTATGCAGCCATCAAAAGAAATGAAATCTTACCATTTGCAATGACATGGATGGAACTAGAGGGTATTATGCTTAGCGAAATAAGTCAATTGGAGAAAGACAACTATCACATGATCTCCCTGATATGAGGAAGTGGAGATGCAACGGGGTTGGGAGCTAAGGGGGTAGGAAAAAAATAAATGAGACAAGATGGGATTGGGAGGGAGACAAACCAAAAGAGACTCTTAATGTCATAAAACAAAGTGAAGGGGGTGGGGGGGAGGGGGGTTGGGAGAGGGTGGCGGGGGTTACATTATATGTTTAAATTAAAAAAAATAAATTTAATAAATAAAAAAAAAGAAGATCTGGAACGAGATGCCTGTAGGAAGCCAGTTGTCAATTCCAAGCATCTTTCACAAGAAATGAAAATTTCTAGTTCGAAACCTTTTCCTTCAAAGGGGTATTTTCCATTCACATCTAAATATGTTGTAAGCTGAGCTCCGACTCCACCTAATTGCAGACTTCCTTTTCGAGTGAATTCTTCGAAGAGGATCATCTCTGGGGAACTCATGAGTATATCATGTCTCCAGCTGGGGTGGTAAATTTCATGAATTAATTCATTTTTCCATTTGATTCCTTTGTTTTTCAGGATGCACCTTTCATGCTCAGAATAATCCACCTATTTCCAAATGGCCCCTGAAAGTGTTGTTGTGGCAACATGGTCCATGTGGCAGAGCTGGAAGGAGAATGTAGCCTTGTGTGGGGAAGGAAACCTGGTTTTAACAGCCTTGAGATCGAACAGCAGTACATAGGGACCAGGATGTGATAAGTCCCTGCATTACCTTCAGAAACATCAGGTTACCAACTACAAAAATGAAACAACACCATCAAAAAAGAAACAATCAAATGAAAGGTGCAGGAATCTTGGGTGGTAACAACTAAGAAGAGAGAAACGTAAATGGTCAAAAGCAAATCATTTCATCGAGGACCTCAGGAATTTGCCCTGTTTCGTATTTTGCCAGTGGGAGAGTTGATACGTATATTTTCAGATGTTTCCTAAGGGAAGAAAGCTATCTGGCAATGTTTCATCTGTGGCTCCAGCACATTGAGGAAGGAAAGGGAAGCTTGTTGAGGACAGAGATTGACTTGTTTTTAACACTGCATATCCAGTGGCATGCAAGATGGTTGGAACACAGTAGGTGCTCAAAAAATATTTGGTAAATTGAAGATAGACTTTCTTTTTTTTGTTTTATTATTTATTTTTTATTATTTAAGCTTTATTTAAACATATAATGTAACCCCACCACCCTCTCTGAACCCCTTTCCCCCCCACCCCCCTCAGTTTGTTTTATGACATTAAGAGTCTCTTTCGGTTTGTCTCCCTCCCGATCCCATCTTGTTTCATTTTTACTTTTCCTACCACCTTAACTCCCTCCCCCGTTGCATCTCCACTTCCTCATATCAGGGAGATCATGTGATAGTTGTCTTTCTCCAGTTGACTTATTTTGCTAAGCATAATACGCTCTAATTCCATCCATGTCGTCTCAAATGGTAAGATTTCATTTCTTTTGATGGCTGCATAGTATTCCATTGTATATATATACCACATCTTCTTTATCCATTCATCTGTTGATGGACATCTAGGTTCTTTCCATAACTTGGCTATTGTGGACATTGCTGCTATAAACATTTGGTTCCTCAAAAAGTTGAAAATAGAGCTACCTTATGACCCAGCAATTGCACTACTGGGTATTTACCCTAAAGATACAAACGTAGTGATCCGAAGATAGACTTTCTTTAAGCGTCTTTTCTATCTCAATTTTATTTCACTTTTCTTTCAATCTTTCCTATGTCTTTCATTTTTTAGAAAGATTTTATTTATGTATTTGACAGAGAGAGAGAGATCACAAGTAGGCTGGGAGGCAGGCAGAGAGAGAGGGAATCAGGCTCCCTGCTGAGCAGAGGGGCCGATGGGGGACTCGATCCCAGGACCCTGAGACCATGACCTGAGCTGAAGGCAGAGGCTTAACCCTCTGAGACACCCGGTGCCCCATCCTACATCTTTTAAAATCTTTTTCAGAGTAAGATGAAATTTTGTGAAATAACCAGCACTGTGTTAAGCTCTTTGAGTGACATTATAATAATAATAATAATAATAATAATAATAAAGCTACCTCTTGATACACCATCAACATTAAGAAGTACATACCTTCCATGGCCAAGCAAGGTAATAATCTGACATGAGGAGACCAGAGCCTGGCCTAGGGTGCTGCCAACAACATAGAGAGGAGGAAAAGGACATGAGGGAAAAAATCAGAGATAACCTCAGTGGCATTGACATATAATAATTTCTTCATCTATGAGATAAGACTGTAGAGCTCCTGCAACAATTTGACACTCATTGTAAATGTGCCTACAGTAAGTACACCAGGCTGTAGCTGGGGTTATTAGCCGTGAGGTACAGTGCATGGCAGACAGGATCCCTCAGGAAGGTAGCTTTGGGGTATAATTTTAAAGATGGACAAGGTGGGGAGGAGCCTTCCCAGCAGAGGGAATAAGGAAAGTGTGGGGTATATGGAAACGATGAAACTCCTATGGTAGTAGAAGCAAGTGGCTTGGGCAGGGTAAGAGCAAAGGGACATTTGATACTGTGCAAAGATATTAGGCTGTGTCCCAGGAGGGGCTGGAGATGGGGCAGGAGCCTTTGAAAAGCTTTAAGTGGCCTCATGAGGTTTGCACTTTAGAAAGACCACTTTGATGGTGGGATTGGAGAATGGCTTGGAAGGGACAACCATGGAGGAAAACCAGGCAGAGGGCTGCTGAAGTACTCAGGTGAGATATGACAGTGTCTTCAGAGCGAAAATGACTGGCTCCAGATAATGACCTAAGAGGTAGGATAAGTGGACAGTTAGGATAGAAGCAATAGAGGCTTAGTCAGGTCGGAGATGCTGGTTCTGACAGGGTAGAATGAGGCTAACCCTAGGTTATGTTCATTCTTCACCCATGAGATTTCGAGTGCCTACTAGGTTCCAGGTGCCGTTTTAGTTGTTAGCTATACAGCCACAAGTAAAACATCACCCCCTTGAGTCCTAAGAATCATGATTAAGCTGCAAGCCTTATTGAGCATTCAGCTTTCTAAGGGGTCTGCTCCAAAAATCAGGTCTGATGTGGTTAACTGCCATGGAGCTTTACTCAATGAAGCTAGTTTTCTGGAAATCCCCTTAACCACATGTGTTGCCTCATTTGAGAGAAGACAGAATATTTCTACTTTTTAAGAAAAAAATCATGAACATAAAATCTCTATGATTTAGATAAAGTTGGTTATAGAACATAACACTACACTGTAGATTTGTTCATATTGCTGATCCAATTCCCAAGGAACAGGAGGGATAGAAGTCAGAGAATCTATATTTGAGTTCCAGGTTGTCTACTCAGGAATACCAACCACTGTTTGTGCTTAGTGTGCTTGTTGGCCTCCTGGTTGTTTGTTCTCAGACCCAAAGCCTATACCTCATAGAACCCTCATCCTGGTTCTACAGAAAATCTTTTCCATGCTCCTTTGTTCTCTGGCTTCTAGGTAGGTTTGACCCATGAGAGCCTTTGAAGGCAGGTGGGGTACATGCCAGGGTCTGTCTTCCCTTCTTTCCCTGCTTCTGGAGATGCTGAAACTCCTTCAAGGCTCTCAACTCCCACTGGGAACTGGATAGTCCCTGCCATAGCTCCAGCTCTTGGGGATTACTTCTGGGTTCTGGTAAGCCCTCCTCCTCCATGATGTGCCTCCAGCTGCAGGTGTGGTAGCAATTTTCTGCTGTTACTAATTCCTGAGTTGCCTCACTCGGGCTTCTTAGTTGTTCTCTCAGCAGTGTAATCAATTACTTTGACTACACTTCCATTGCTTATACAACCTAGAGAAGTTTCTGTTGTACCCTCTGAACCCTGACCATGTAGTGTGTCAAATAGTACTAATATTCTGTATCAGCTCTAACAGTTATGTCCACATAATATCTGGGAAAACTGGGGCTCAGAGAACTTACGTAATTGGCTATCAATTGCAGAACAATGATTTGAACCCAGGTCTGTTTGGCCCAGCACTCATAACTGGGAAAGCTAATAAACTGTTTTCCATCTGTAAACTGGCCTTATAAATGATGAGGTTTAAATAATAATATGTCTGAAGGGCATGGCATGAGCTGAACATATTATTATAATTCTCATTATTATATGGTGTCTGACTGTCACAACAGAAAATAAAACTCATTAAAACTATTTTATTCTTATTTCTGAGCATGACCATGTGGGGAGTGAAGAACGTGGCTCCTGATGTGCTATGGTTCAAAGATTTATTCAACAGACATTTACCAAGCACCATTTAAATGCCAGGCACTGCAAGAGCCTGAGTGGCTCAGTCCGTAAAGCATCTGCCTTTGGCTCAGGGCATGATCCCGGGGTTCTGGGATGGAGTCTTGCATTGGGCTCCAGGGAGCTCGCTTCTCCCTCTCCCTCTGCCCCTCTGCCTGCCTGTGTTCTCTCTTTCTCTTAAATAGATAAATAAAATATTTTTTAAAAATAAAAAAAATGCCTGGCACTGCTCCAAGTACTGAGAATATAGTGACATCAACACAGATAGGATCATGGAGCATATAGTTTAGTGGGGAGAAACAGATCATAGAAAAATAAATATATACATATCAATGGAAGTAAATGCCCTGAAAAAGTAAATAAAACAGCTTAAGGGGACAGAAAATAATGGGGTTAGGGTGCTGATTTGGAGAGAGAGACTAGGTAGGGCTCTCTGGTAAGGTGACATTTGAGCAGAGATGTAAAAGAAGAGAAGAAATAAGCCATGCAAACATCTGGAGAAGAGCATTGCGCTAAGTGCCAAGGTCCTGAGGAAGGTGATACTTAGTATGCTTGAGGAAACTGCTGTGCCTTAGAGCAGAAGGAATATTGGAAAGAGCAGTAGGAGATGAGGTAAAAGAGAGTCAGGACATCAAGTAAGGCTTTGTAGGTTGTTGTCAGGACTCTGGAATTTATTCTGAGGGAGAAAAGAAAGCACTAGAAAGGACACATTGTCTGCCTTAAGTTATTCTTAAAAATCACGTTGGCTGCTGTGTGAAGACTATAGGAGAACAATCTAGATGACTAGGAAGACCTCTTGGCATCCCCAAATATTCCCACTTTGCTTTTGATAATAAAAAATCCTTCCAATGGAAAACAAATTAGAGATAGTGCTAAAATGTTTATATCTCTGGGAAGTTTGCTTAAATTCATTACTCTGTGATATGAAACCTGATTACCATAACTTTCCTTAAAGCTGGTTTCACAGCTGGAAGACAAGTGGACATTAAACATGGGGAAACTTGCTCATGGAAGATGGTACAAAAATGTGGCCATTTGGAGTACAAAGTTTGTCTACACCATGATTGTTTCTAGAGCAAGTTTTAGTCCTTCCCTAGCATGAATTAAAATGAGGGTCTATTGTTTTACCAATTCATTGAAGTTTAAATCCTCCAGATTTCAACAATGTCAAGGAGAGAGCTAAAATGTTGATGTCACAATGACTAGTTTATTGTACTTTGATGTATTTCATGATTAGAGACCAAAATGTCAGAGGTTTTTTTCCCCCGTGTTCACTCCAACTGTTAGCAACATTTTCAAGGGAGGGATAAAGGATGATTCCACCTTTCCTTGGGGTTCTGCCACCTTCAAAGTGGGCTCTGGAAACACAAATCAGGTTTGGAGAGGGCAGGAAAACACACTTGAATTAAATGTGGGCATCACTGACTGGGGGTATGACAGCTAGAAGCTTTGGTGCCTACCTCCTCTATCTTGTCAATCAGCTTCAGGGAGCATGCCATAAGAAATTCCCTCCTACAAGAACTGAATTTCCCCCAGCAAACTGTAATTGTATGGAGCCAAAGCTCCATTTGTTTGAGCTGTATCCATCACATAAGCAGACTGAGGCTTGTGGGTCTTATGAGAAAGACTCATTTAGCTAAAATAATAGCAACTGGCTTCAAAAACAGTGTTATTAGCCAACAAAGATAGGATCAAAAGTTTAGCTGAATATCTTCCAAGCAAAGCCATCCTCTGATGAAATTGTCACTAAAACATTCAATTCTTTTTTTTTACATATGTATCTATTTTTTTATTTAAGCTTTTTTATTTAAACATATAATGTAACTCCACCACCCTCTCCCAACCCCTCCCCCCCCCCTCAGTTTGTTTTATGACATTAAGAGTCTCTTTTGGTTTGTCTTCCTCCCGATCCCATCTTAAAACATTCAATTCTTGTTAATCATTTAATGCCATTGCAGATGGGAATAAGGACAAATCATTGGTAATCTAACAAAAATATTTGTCTGTCTTTGGAATGCAAATATATGAATGCAATTCATGAAAGCAAGTGTTAAATGAGTTAGCATTGCCAGAAATCAAACCAACTGCTGACAGAGCAAAAATCAGCAAAGAAAAATTCTAGGCAATGAGATGCAGTCCATTTGGTATTAGTCTGCAAGTGGATATCAACAATACATACTCAATAAACATTTATGTAAACAGATATTTATAAATTGCTGACTATAAGCAAACTCATATCACTTTACCTGGAATTGACAAAGGTAGTATATGAGAGGTAAGATGATATATTTTTTGTACTCAGTGAGTTTATGCTCAAACATCAAGTTTAGATTGTAATTCAAGTCGGAAGTCTAACGCCACATGAGGCTAACAGATCTAGAGCAGTGGATCAATGATGGAGGCAGGAACAACTTTATTAAAGACATAACAACAAAAAGTAGAACTTAAGGGATAACAACAAAAAGTAGAACTTGAGGGATGGACACAAAGAATGTCATGTGTTGCATTTTATTATCTCCTATGTACCTTTAAGTGTGGGTGTTCATTTGCTTATTATAGATGTTCATAGTTGCATCATGAGCTAATCACTGCTTACATTTAGAGACATCATAAAAAGAACTGTACTCTAGCCTGATTTTCATGACAATGACATAATCAACTACATAAGTGACCATGAAGAAGACCTTGTTTAAACACAAGGATGTGAAGGACCCATATCCTAGGTTGGACCAGTGAAGCCCTGCTGAGAGATGCTTGTGGAAGAAGGCTATTGATCTTCTTCACATCTCCCCAAGGCCCAAGATATTCCAGTCTTCTCTCATTTTCTCTGGCAACCTGGTGCCCACTGATTTGCCTAAAATTTTTAAAATAAATGTAACTTTCAAGAATCTCTTCATTTGTGGACTAAAGGTGTACAAGTTGGCCCTCCTTGAATGACACCCAAGTCCCATCCTTTGGAAACTGGCACAATGAGGGAATTTTGTCAAAAACATCTGTCACTACTCTTGAACTCCAAAGTTTAACCCCAGACTCAAGGCATATGCTCTGAAGTTTCATACTGCTGAGGGGCCAAAGAATCCTCACTTTGGGACTTCCTCTGGGCCTGCCTCCCCAACAGCTCCTGAAGACCAAACAACTCCACAATATACCCAATAAAAACAGCCATTTGGCTACTCATTCTAAGGGAACTTGTTTCAGCTAATAGTAAATACCAAGAGTCTAATAAATTTGCTTTTGTTAAAATGTTAATATCTAATAAGATTACTCATACTTTCTGTCATCTCCAAATTCACTCTATAGAAATAGCTCCCTAACAGTTTAAATGAATAAATTGTCATAGTCAAATTCCATTCATGGCACACAACTTGGAGAGAGGAATGGGTTCCTGTTTTCACCTCCCATTCAGTGGACACTGTATCCTTCCAAGACCTTTCCAGAGCCCAGGCCTGGATATGAATTTCACTGGTTCCTCCCTAAGGGAAAACATTAGGTATAATGATCTTGGTTAAAGTATCATTATACCTTGATCAGTCATTATGACTAATGTCAAAATAATATATTTGTACTGTTTTAAGCCCCTAAGATTATAATCATTTGTTACAGCAGCCATAGAAAGCTAACACAAACACAAAGCACACAGGTGTCATGTTGTGAAGTTTCATGACGTATCAGTTTATGACTGATATTATCTGTCCTATATACCATACTCATTCAAGTCTCTTTGGGTATAAATTAGAAGAAAGCTCAAGGATGAGAAATGTTATGAAGGTCATGGGTCAGGGGTGGGGATCATCATAGATATATCATAGAACCAAAAACAATGAGAGAGATAAACCTACATTCAATTGGGAAATACTGACAGGCAGTAAAATAGCAGTGAGCCCACAGAGGATTCAGATCATGACTTCTAAATACTACTTTTTTATTAAAAGGAAGCAGGGTTCCTCAGAGAAATGGTTGATTTTAGGACTGGGGCCGGGAAAATACAAGAACGAGCCTGAAACATCTTATTGTGCCAGAAAATAAGGAAGGAAGAATACTGAAGCCAGTTGAAGGATCTTCCAACTGGCAAAATCTAGGATAATTTGAACATCAAATTAATTAATGATAGTAACAGATTTAAGTAACCTGTTTAATTAAAAGAGGAAATCATGAATTCATACAGGCATCAATCAATCATTCTATCAGTAAAAGTTTTGATGATGAATAAAAATAATTCATAGTCTTAAGGTACTTTCTTATAAAGTTCTTATTAACTACAAAGAAGGAAAAAAGAAGAACTTTGCAGTAGGGAACCCTGACAGACATCACTGTGTTGGTTTCTGAAATGTACTGCCTAGAGTTGCTGGGAGTGATGCCAGAAAATGGTCCTTGGCGGGTCAGCTCTCTTTGGGAATTGCCTAAGCTGAAGAAAACTGCCTCTGAAGACTTGTTCTAGATCCAAAACTCTCCATGAGATCAGGTATGGCCCTTGTTAGGACTTCTCATGGCTCATCCTCTCCCTCTGCCCAAGTATTCCCATGAGCACTCTGTATTCAACTTCTTTCCTACTAGTTTCAAAGTTTACTTCCAGTGAAACCCAGCTGTTACATGCTGAATGCTGATATCCCCATCTCCCAAACTCTATGTTGAAATCTAACCCTCAATAAGGTGGTATGTGGAGGGGGGCCTTGGGAAGACAACCAGTCCACAAGGATGGAGCCCTCATGGATGGAAATAGTGCCCCTATAAGAGATAGCCTGGAGAGCTCCCTTACCCTTTCTACCATGTCAGAACACAGTGAGAAGACATCTATCTATGAACCAGGAAGTAGGGTCTTATCAAATACTAAATCTGTTCGCACCTTGCTTTTTGGACTTTTCAGCCCTCCAGCACTACGAGAAGTAAACATCTATTGTTTATAAGCCACCCATCTATGGCATTCTGTAGAGCAGCCCAAATAGACTAAAACACCAACCTGTAACACTGCTTTCCTTAAGAGATCATAGTTAACATCATCAGTAATGGGATCTGTAAAAAAATCATGTGCAATCAAATAGGATTCACTGAAAAGAACGCCAACCACTTTTATGTATTACTGCCAGAGGTACATAACCAGATTGCAATCATGAGGAAACATTAGAGAAACCCAAATTGAGAGGCATTCTACAAAATTGACTGCCTTTGTATGCTTCATAGGTGTCAAGAATGAAAGTCAAGACAAGTAAGTAATGACACTCAAATGGAGTCTGAAGATTAGATGATCATAATTTCACAATGTTAATTTCCTGATTTTGAGGGTTATATAGGAGAATGTCTTTGCTCATGGAACAAGAGATTGACAACTCTCTAACAGTTCTGGGGAAAAAAAGGGTTTTGTACTATTCTTTTAAAGATTATTTATTTATTTATTTGACAGATTGAGAAAGACACAGTGAGAGAGGGAACACAAAAAGGAGGAGTGGGAGAGGGAGAAGCAGGCTTCTTGCTGAGCAGGGAGCCCAATGTGGGACTTGAATCCCAGGACTGAGCCAAAGGCAGAGGCTTAACGACTGAGCCCACCCAGGCACCCCATTTTGTACTATTCTTGTTAATTTGTTTGTACACTTCAAAGTGTAGTTTGTTCCAAAAAAAAAAAAAAAAAAACTTTTGTAGAGGGTCTGGATGGCTCATTTGGTTAAGCGTCTGACTTCTCTATCTCCTGGTCATGGAATTAAACCCCAGCCTCAAGGCAAAGTCTTCTTCTCCCTCTCCCTCTGCCCCTTCCCCCACTTGTACACATATCTCTCTCTCTCTCAAATAAATAAAGTCTTATTTTTTTTGCAACAGAACAAAATGTATACCTGCTTTTTGTACAATTACCCATGTTCTTCCTTTTTTTTTTTTTTTTTAAATATCATCAATAATGTAGGTCTTCCATTTTCCTAAGGAGAGCAATATTCACGGAGCTTTCTCTCTTTGGAACACCAATATCAATTCTCCAAAAGTATGTGCTGAAAGAAAACCCTCTTGATTGCCCTGCACTAGGCAATAGCCTATTTTATTTTAATTAATTAATTAATTAAATTTCTTTTCAGTGTAACAGAATTCATTGTTTATGTACCACACCCAGTGCTCCATGCAATACGTGCCCTCCATAAAACCCACCACCTGGCTCCCCCGACCTCCCACCCCCCGCCCCTTCAAAACCCTCAGATTGTTTTTCAGAGTCCATAGTCTCTCATGGTTCGACTCCCCTTCCAATTTCCCTCAACTCCCTTCTCCTCTCCATATCCCCATGTCCTCTGTGTTATTTGTTATTCTCCATAAATAAGTGAAACCATATGATAATCGACTCTTTCTGCCTGACTTATTTCACTCAGTATAATCTCTTCCAGTTCTGTCCACGTTGATACAAAAGTTGGGGATTCATCCTTTCTGATGGAGGCATAATACTCCATAGTGTATATGGACCACATCTTCCTTATCCATTCATCCGCTGAAGGATACCTTGGTTCCTTCTACAGTTTGATGACTGTGGCCATTGCTGCTATGAACATTGGGGTGCAGATGGCCCCTCTTTTCACTACATCTGTATCTTTGGGGTAAATACCCAGTAGTGCTATTGCAGGGTCATAGGGAAGCTCTATTTTTAATTTCTTAAGAAATCTCCACACTGTTTTCCAAAGTGGTTACACCAACTTGCATTCCCACCAACAGTGTAAGAGGGTTTCCCTTTCTCCACATCCTCTCCAACACACGTTGTATACTGTCTTATTAATTTTGGCCATTCTAACTTGTGTAAGATGGTATCTCAATGTGGTTTTAATTTGAACCTCCCTGATGGCTAGGGATGATGAACATTTTTTCATGTGTCTGACAGCCATTTGTATGTCTTCATTGGGAAGTGTCTGTTCATGTCTTCTGGCCATTTTTTGACATGATTATCTGTTTTGTGTGTGTTGAGTTTGAGAAATTCTTTATAGATCCTGGATATCAGCCTTTTGTCTGTACTGTCATTTGCAAATATCTTCTCCCATTCCGTGGGTTGCCTCATTGTTTTGTTGACAGTTTTTCTTTGCTGTACAGAAGCTTTTGATCTTGATGAAGTCCCAAAAGTTCATTTTTGCTTTTGTTTCCCTTGCCTTTGGAGACATATCTTGAAAGAAGTTGCTGTGGCTGATGTCAAAGAGGTTACTGCCTATGTTCTCCTCTAGGATTCTGATGGATTCCTGTTTCATGTTGAGGTCTTTGATCCATTTCGAGTTTATCTTTGTGTATGGTGTAAGAGAATGGTCAAGTTTCATTCTTCTACATATAGCTGTCCAATTTTCCCAGCACCATTTATTGAAGAAACTGTCTTTTTTCCACTGTATATTTTTTCCTGCTTTGTCAAAGATTATTTGACCATAGAGTTGAGGGTCCATATCTGGGCTCTCTACTCTGTTCCACTGGTCTATGTGTCTGTTTTTATGCCAGTACCATGCTGTCTTGGTGATCACAGCTTTGTAGTAAAACTTGAAATCAGGTAACATGATGCTGCCAGTTTTGTTTCTCTTTTTCAGCATTTTCTTAGCAATTAGGAGTCTCTTCTGTTTCCATACAAATTTTAGGATTATTTGCTCCAGCTCTTTGAAAAATACTGGTGGAATTTTGATCAGAATGGCATTAAAAGTACAGATGCTCTAGATGGTATAGACATTTTAACAATGTTTATTCTTCCAATTCAAGAGCATGGAATGGTCTTCCATCTTTTTGTGTCTTCTTCGATTTCTTTCATGAGTGTTCTGTAGTTCCTCTAGTACAGATCCTTTACCTCTTTGTTTAGGTTTATTCCCAGGTATCTTATGGTTCTTGGTGCTATCATAAATGGAATCGATTCTCTAATTTCCCTTTCTGTGTTTTCATTGTTAGTGTATAAGAAAGCAACTGATTTCTGTACATTGACTTTGTATCCTGCCACATTACTGAATTGCTGTATGAGTTCTATTAACAACAGGCAAAATACAGTCTTTCCCCTCAAGAAGCATCTGCTCTAGAATACAAAACTGGGTGATGTGGAGCAAACTGTAAATGAAGGGCTCAGCCTGTTGCATAATAATGCAAACAGAGTCCAAGTCTGAAGAAATCATTACGGGGGTGGGTTACTTAGTAAATCAATGAAATAGGGATGATGAAGCACCCAGAAGGCCAGGTTTATGGTGTCACATACATCTAGGGGAAATGAAGCAGAGAGCAAAAAGAGATTTCTTTCTAACTTCTGAAGATGATTACCTTATAGTTGTGCCCTAAATAATCAGGACTGTGATTTTTTTTCTTGAAATTTTATCTCGGTGGTTATAAACACAAATGCTGTCTTTATGAATCATCTTTATTTTTAAAATTTGGCTAACACTCCACTCAAGTGTCTTTGACATGTTTAAAGCAATTTGTTTCACAAATATGAAAGTTAGAAAAAAATGAAATGACGGAAATGAAGTGTAATGGAGACAGTGTGTCACTTTCTATCACTTAGAAATATGTTGCACAAATAAAAAAGTTGTTTGATGGAAAATGCCAAACTAGCTGTCTCCACTACTTCATGTCCATCATTTTAGTCATATAAACTTTGTTTTTGTCTCTTTCTGTGGAATTAATTGCTTCAAATACTAAGGGCTCTTGTCTACCCTGTGCACTAATTTTCCAGTGAACAAACCCATCTTTGAGATGCTGGACATCAAACATCGCATCTCTTTTTGGGAGCCAGTTAGGGGATGGAAAGGAAAAGACATTTTGCCTTTGTGTTTTCTCAGTCAAGGAAACAGGACTTGAACAAGCATTCATTCTTATAAGTCCAAATGGAAGCATAACAACTTTAATGGAAGAATTGATAGCATTGTGCTGACAAGGTGCTTTCCCAAAAAATTTCCTGCATGTGTATTTCTCTCTGGGCCAATACCACAGCACACAGGGTTGCACACACTCCATTAGCCACTGGATGGCAAGAAGGATCAGTCCTCAAGGATTCTCATTCTATGGTGTCTATCTCAGCCTGCTGGGACTGCTGTAACAAAACACCATAGACTAGCTGGCTTAAACAACAGACATTCATTTCTCACTGTTCTGGAGGCTGGAAAGTCTAAGATCAAGACACAGGCAGATTTGGTTCCTGGTGAGAACCCACCTCTTAGCTTGCAGATGGCAGCTGTGTCTTCACATGGTAGTGGGGACACATGGATCTGATCTGTCTTTTTCTTCTTAAGAGGATATAAATCCCATTATGGGGCTCCAACTTCATGACCTCATCTAATCCTAATTATCTCCTAAAGGCTCCAGCAACAAAGACCATCCCACTGGAGGTTAGGGCTTCAATATAGCAGTTTGGTGGACAGATGAGGAAAAAGAAATATTCAGCCAATAGTAATGTCTCATCTCTCTTCTCTATTCCCTCTCCCTCACTAAGGGCCTGCCTTAGGGCTGTCCTGCCAGGACTATACTTTAACCAAGTTTCTCATACTTAGTCTTTTCCCTCTAAGAGGAGTCAGTAGAATTCAGATTCTGAATATTGGCTGGTCCTAGCATTTCTGACCTGATGTTGAAGTTGGGATATGGAAAGATCTTGGAAGGATACAGGGTTCACTGAATGGGAAGCAAAGATAAGAACCCATCCCCATCTCCAAATTGTACACAATGAATGGAATTCAACTATGGCAATGTATTCATTTAAAATGTTAGGGAATTATTGCTTCTCGGCCTTTTGGCTAAGATCAAGTGTAAAATGTTAGGGAATTATTTCCAAGAAAAATAAATATGGAGGTGATAGTTGAATATTTGAATTTTAGCAAGAATGAGTTTATAGAATCTTGCCATTAGCTGTTAGCTGGGACCAGTCCCTTTAGAATGTTGCCAAAGGCTAATTTCGTGGGGTGCAGTGTCGAGATGTTTGTGACTAGGTGCTGCCAGGGAAGGCTCTCATCTATTTAGTCACTCATTCCCTCTCAAAAGTGTCTTGGCTTGGAGGATGCTTTATAGGGCCACTCTAGCTGTGATCCACTTTGCTCTATCAGGCCCTGGGTTGAACTCATGCAAGAACGCATTTGAAGACTTTACTGGTCATGGGTAGTTTCCAGACCTGTAAAACAGTTGGGCAAAGTAATGGCTATGATACTTTCCAGTGCCCAAATATTTATGATTCTGTGATTCTATGAAAAGCACCAAGCTTTGAAATGCTTCACTTTTAACAATGAGCAGGTACACAGAGTAAAACACGTAGAGAGGCATGATTTTCAGAACAGCCAGTCCTAACTGCTTAGCGGGCAGTACTCCCGGGCTCTCCTTTTCCTCCGTCAGCTCCTGGTTGGTTTCTGCCTTGAATATAAGCTCAACTCTCCATCTCTTTCATTCCACACACTTTCAACTTATGGTACCCTATTCTCCTGCATCTCTTCATACCTGACTTCCAATGCTTTTCATCTTTTTTCTCAATATTTATCGTCAGAATACCTTGTTTCCTCAGGACATTGCTCTCTGCAGCATGTCAGCTAGTTATTCTGCAGAGCCTAATTGTGCAAATTTGCAAACGGGTCAGCTGGATAATATTATCTATCCTTACGAACATTTTCATTTTTCTAAGGGGGCTTCAGATATTATGCATTAATTTGAAGGAGTAACTACAATGGAGAAATTCAACATCCTGTTGCTAGAATGCCTTTGATGGCATCATATAGGCAGCTGCCTCTCTACCTGACTATAGATCCAGCAGTGGTGATCATATGCTGGTGAACATAATGTACACATGAATGAATGAATGAGATTGAAAATCTATTTTTACTATAATCCATTTTATTATCATTCTACAAATTCTGCTTTGGAAGCCTTTTTTTTTTAATTCATTTTTTTTCAAGATTTTATTTATCCCTTTGGCAGACAGAGATTTCAAGTAGGCAGAGAGGCAGGCAGAGAGAGAGGAGGAAGCAGGCTCCCCGCTGAGGAGGGAGCCCAATGTGGGGTTCGATCCTAGAACCCTGGGATCATGACCTGAGCTGAAGACAGAGGCTTTAACCCACTGAGCCACCCAGGCGCCCTGGAAGTCTTTATTTTTAAAGTGTACTTGGTTTCCCAGTTTGAAGTATGAGAATTTGATCATCTTTTGATTATCAGAAAAACATGGGTTGTAGATATCACTCTCTCTCCTCCCCCTACAGGCATATTGGGTGAGTAAAGTAAAGGGATATGGATATCATCCAAGTCTCTCCTGAGCCTTCATGTGCACAGAGACCTACACAATTTACTGAGCCCCTTTTAAACTGCTCTTGAAAGCTAATGGTGACTTAATTGCATTCGATCATGTTAATGAGATTCTGATCTTTGACAAAAGATAGTTTCTCAGGGCTCGTGTTTTAATCTGACATGATGAAGTGGATTGCTTAGGGGCAATAATGATTATGCTGTGTGGAGAATCCAGATGTCATGGCTCACCTCTACAAAACCCTACAGAAGACCCAGCGGAAAAGCTCTAAATTCTAGTTAGTGCAAACATTCACTAAGCAAACAATAACCAGAGGCTGACTCCATAAGGTAAGTGCATCCCTAATGGGCTTGTCAGAATGGGTCTCCATAGCACAGCAAGCTCCATGAAACTCCAGGGCCCTCAAGAACCAGTGGTGCCCAAACCAAATATAGCTGTGAGATCTGATTCAGTTCAGGGTTCCTTTTCTCATCAGAAATATATGTACATCAGCAGAAAATACACTCTTAGGCTTCCTCCCAGCCTGGAGGGTACACATTTCCTGTCCCTCTTGTGATACTCCCAGTTCTTCAACATCCATCTCAAGAACTTACTTGCCTTTTCCCAAGATCTCACCCTTTACCTCTAGCCTAGGTCCCTCCAGTCTGCCCGCCTCTCTCCCATATTTCTGGTGAGGAAATTGATTTTTTACTATCTGGTTGTGTAAATTAATTGTGGAATTCTCACCCCAACCATAGTAAGCTCTTTAAGGACAGGGATGGTGTCTTAAGTCTTCCATGGCATCTCACACAGTGCCAGACACAGTGAGGTTTCTGCATCAGATTCACAAAACTAGTATGACATGAGATATTATAAAGACATTTAAACAGAAATGGAGAGGAAATAGACAGGGAAATGAAAGAAGCCACATCAAGACCCCACAAAGAACCTCCAACAGTGCAGCAAAGGAGCCTGTAGGTGGTTAAGCTCACTTTAGCCAGAGATACGCCAGTCATTCAGAGCATCCCACTGGGCTTCCTGAAGGCTCACGTACAAATTGCTGTACCCAGCCCCTCAGGATAACTCTTATTACTCCCCTCATGGGTAATACCAAAACATCCACCCATAAGACTATGTGTATGTGTGTACAAGAGAGCGAACAAGAGTGAGAGCAAGAGAAAAACGGAAAGAGACAGAGATGAAGAGTAAGAGAAATAACAAGAAGAGATGGAAAACATTACAAGGCTGAGATTCTGAGAAGAAATGAAAGGTGAAAAGGATAGAAAAGGAAAGGTGCTGCTATTTATAGCTTGCCTGTGGTCCTCTCACAGCTTTCTGGCTCTGGATGCTGTTATAGTAACGCTTTATGAAGGTTATACTGCCTTAAGGAATACTGTAAGGATTTAGCTTTCCTGTATAGTTGTGATATTCAAAATAAGCCTGGTAATTGGGTCATCTTATTAGCAAGCAACTATTACTAAGAAGTTCCAAGAGCTTTCCAGTCAGTCCCTCATCAGTCCATGTAACACACTCACAGAGCAATGAGATGGCATAGATTATGAGTAATTAGTCATTTTTATCCATTCTTCAGTGGGTTTTCATTCCACTTGGACACTGTCTCTCTTTTCACAGATTGGAGACTTAAGAACAAGGTATCCAACTGGACACATTAATTTTCATTAAATGTTTTCTCTCTCCTTTCTTACCTTCACATACGGCAAGACTGTCTTAGAATTTATGTGGAAAAGCCCAGGCGCTGCCCACGCTGAACAATCCCTGAGTTCAGACCAGAGGTTTCTGGTCATGTACAGTTTCAATTATGTGGGTGCTAATTAGTCAAAGTTGTGAATTCTCACAGGTGAAAGAGGTCAATGCAAGACACAGCATGAAGACAAAAAGAGAGGGCAGTGAGGGCAATGGCAAATTAGGGGAATAAAAAAAAGGGAGAAAGAGGAGGAGGAAGTCAGGCATCTATGTAGGATTCCCATCCCAACCTCCCACAGTCTCTTATGAGAACGTCGCACAGCATACCTGATGTTATAAAACACACGGGCAACTCTATTACCCTCAAAATCCTAGGCTACACTTAGAAACTCCAGCTCTGCAGGATGGGATGTGGGTCACAAGGCAGGGACGAGGGGACTCCCCGCTGGCCTCTTGCACTAGAATATGGATGTCGAGTCCTACTTTGAGACTAAACAGCTTCTGTCACTTCAGCTAGAACTGTAGGCAAATAATTCCCAGCAGAACTTGACCTGTGGGTTGTCAGGGTTCCTATTTGATTAATTAAGCTGTCAGCATGGATGTTGTAAATACTGGATATTTTTGTTTGGAGGTTCAACGGTCATTATCTTTGCTTGGCTAACAGGAGAGAAAAGAGAGAGGAGTGGCCTGCTATTTGCCTTTTTGACAGCATGTTCTTACTTAGTAATCGTCCTTCCTCAGAGAACCTCACTCAGTGCCACTGGTCCTGACTGCAGACATTTTGAGGGCTCACCCTGCCATCTTCCCTCTCACTGCCCTCTCTTCAAACCCAGGGTAGCAGTGGGGGCATTACCAGGGCAATATATAATAATGGAGAAATTGATTTCATAGAAAGCTGAGGGGTCAGTCATATCTAGAGTCAGGCTAAAGCAGGGCCTCAGCAAATCTCCATTCACAGGGAGACAAATAAAGAGCTTAGAGGACTATAATGGATTAATCTACCAAAAAATGTAAAGAGGATTAATTTTATTATTTGATTACAATCTTCACAGTGTATCTGCCTTCTTTTAAAGATATTTATTTATTTATTTTAGAGCAAGAGAGAGAGAGAGAGTGAGAGAGAAATAGCATGAGTGGGGGTTGGGTGGGCAGAAGGAGAGGAAGAGAGAGAATCTAAAGAAGACTATAATGGATTAATCTACCAAAAAATGTAAAGAGGATTAATTTTATTATTTGATTACAATCTTCACAGTGTATCTGCCTTCTTTTAAAGATATTTATTTATTTATTTTAGAGCAAGAGAGAGAGAGAGAGTGAGAGAGAAATAGCATGAGTGGGGGTTGGGTGGGCAGAAGGAGAGGAAGAGAGAGAATCTAAAGAAGACTCCAAGCCCACAGTGGAGCCCTATGTGGGGCTAGACCTCACGACCCTGAGATCATGAACTCAAGAGTTGGATGCTTAACTGACTGAGCCACCTGGGTGCACCTAGCCTATAGGACCAAACTGGGCAGACCACTATGCTAAGATTCTGATCATCTAAGAGGAAGTTGGGGAAAGGGGACGTCCCCTTCCCTGCACAGCCCCGGGTCAGTCACTCAATCCCCATGCACTCTGGTCTCCAGATTTTCAGTGAGGCTTATTCCTATCCTCCCTGCTTCCCAGCATTGTTTCAAGAATAACAAGGCAAGAAGGTGCTTTCTTATACATTATCTCCTTTGATCCATAAGTAGCTGTTAGAAGTAAATACTTTCAGGTGAGGAAATGTAACTCAGGGGATCTGTGATTCTGTTGTTGCTCTGAGTGGTGGAACAGGGACTCTCACTGGATCTGCCTAATTCCATACCCTCCCCAACCACTGTATTGCTTCCTGGACCCTTTACCAGAGGAGCTGTCATCCCTGAAATGTCCACATGCACAGAAAAGGGTCAGTCACTGAGGCTTATACCTTTTCCTCAGACCATAGTACATTACTTTATTACAGGTGAGTCTTATTTGACCATGTAAAAATACCCAAAAAACAAACAAGCCACAATCTCACTACTTCTTGTTACAAAGGTAAATATTTTTTAAAAAGAGGAAAATATCATATAGAATGATGTATTGCACATTTACCCTGTCACCTATTAGTAAGATTAGTAAGATTCCTTCCCCTCCCTAAGTCTCTTACTGATGTCCCTGACAGCAATCTCAGCCTTCCAATTTATCTTTCATGCTCTGCCACAGTAACCTAAAAAGAAAACACTTAGAGCTTTTTAATATACTCCTTTTAAAAACTCTTCCATAGAGGCTTCTGGTTGTTTATAGAATAACATACAAATTTTGAGCCAAGGTGTATGAGGCCATCAAAATGTTTCCAAGTTTTCTTTCTCCACTAAACTTTACATTTTTTTTTCTAGGTCATATATTTTCCAATTACATTGGGAAATGTAATGAGATCCAACTCTTCCTGGGGGACTCTTCCCACTAGTCATACAGCCAATCTCTTGCCCAGTGTGCTTTCCAAGCACTGTGCCCAAGAGATTGACATTCAGCTCAATTTCTAGTGTGTGGGTTGCCCCCTCCAGACTCTTTGAGAGCAGAGGATGAACATATATTAATACTCTAATCCCAATTCAGTGCTTTGCACATGAAAGGTGTTCAGTAAGTATCTAATAAACACATTCAAAGGAAAGTAAATTGACTTTATGATAACAGAAGCCAAACAAAAATCTGGCAAATAATATATAAATGTAAAAAACAAAGTAAAGTAATCCTTTATGAAAAGAAAAGTTACTGAGCATAAGTGCCAAATTTATAGAGTTATTTTAATGTTGGCACAAAATCTAAAGCACCAAAGAAGAAAAAAAAACAGATAATATATTAAGTTACCATAATATACAGACTACAGTATTCTGCAGAATTCAGGCAATCTGTAACAATAGTTCAGCATCTCCTAGAGTGAGCTGTGTATTTTACTCAAGAGTATGTATAATGGAAATAAAAATGTGGTAGAGTAATGTTTGTAGTGAAACAATTTTGAGATGCATTAGGCTAAAGAAGATTCACTTTTTGACCTTGTGCATCCTCAGAGCCTTTAATATACTAAGGTGTGTTGGGATTCTCCAAGAAAAGCCACAAAACACAGCATGACCTAAATGCATTTGACCACGGCATTTTTTTTTTTTTAAGGAGTCTTTCACATGACACGTGTTCATAGAGAACACACTCTGGGAAACACTGTCCTAGTTTCTTAGATGCCATTATTCATCACTTCACAGAGGCTTAAAAATGAACACACTTATCGTCAATGCAGAAACACACAGAAGTAAAAATCTGAAATGATATCCCATATAAATGTTGCTTCAAAATGATGGAATGGGTAGCCTATTTTTATTAAAACACAGCATGAAATAGTGGAGAGAGCACAGGCTAAGAAATATTTCTCTGCATCTTACCAGCTTCATAATTTGGGGCAAGAAATCTCTCAGCAGACAAATTGTGCTCTGTCCATGGAATTCACAGATAATGATTTTATCCGGGCTTCCTGAAACAAAAATCTATAGGGGAACAAAAGTCTTAAATGTCTTGGTTATGCTCTCAGATACAAGAAATGATTCTTTGCTCTCCTCCGTTCCTGCCGCACCTGCTCACCTCCAATGTCTTTGAGAAACTTGAGGTCATCAGGCCTGATGATCAGTTCCTATCCCTCTACCTAACACATTCCACATTCTTTCTTGTCTCTTTCCTAACACCTTCAGAGGACAGGGGTTCTTCTTCTGAGACAATCCCTCATCCATGCCTCCTCACCTCCCCCAGCATTCTGCCTCAGCCACCAGCGATTCTTCTGAATCTTCAGGATTCTTCATCTACAGGCTCTGATCCCCATGCCTCCATACACATTAAAGCACCTTCAATCCTAAAACAAACACCCAAACCAAGATACCACCTTCTCTATCCTACATTCTTCCCAAGTTACTATCCAAATTGTCTTTTCTTCTCTTCCAAAAAGATTAGTCCACATTTGCCAAGCCCACTTTTCATATCTCATTTACCTTCAAACCATTAAAGTTTGGTTTGTCCCTGAGTAACCAGTGTCCCCATGACTGCTGAGTCCAGTGGGAAGTTCTTACATCACTGCATTTCCTTGTTGTATTTGCTAAAGCTTTAAACACCCAACTCCCTTGGACTTAGTGACCCTGCATTCCCTGATTTCCCTTCTGTTTATCTGATCACGTGGTCTTTCTCTCTTCCAGGGGCTCCAGCTCCTGGACTGATTCCTTAAAAGCTGTTTGCTCTCAGGATTTGAGCCTCGGTCTGCTTCCTATCTGATTTACTTTTTCTGAATAATTTTACCCATCTACGATGTATGAAATCGAAACGGATTCCCTAAACTTCAAAGGCTGTCTATTGGACATGTTTATCTGGAAGTCCTTCAAGTACTGCAAACTCTGAAGGCACAAACCAAATCACATTTATGCCTCCACTATTTCCCTGGTGGAGGTAGTGTGCATTGTGATTAGGAGAGAATGTCGGGGTTCAAATGGGAGCCCCAGCACTCTTCAGATGTGACTCCAGGTACGTTACTCATACTACTCCAATCCTCATGTCATCTGAAAAATGGAGATAACCATAGTCCCATACCCAGAGGGGTGCCCAAAGAATTAAATGGGACATACACAGAACCTCTGCACAGTACCCAGTGCTGGTGAGTGAGTTATCAGTGAGAGCCAGTATCATCATTACCACTTCCCACACTCATCTTTTTCCCCCCAATTTCCCTGCATTCTTTATCTCATTTGGAGTTGCCAGCCTCTATCATCAGAGGCATACAACCCCACAACCTGGGAGCTACCTGACTCTTTCCTCCCCTCTGCTCAATAGACTGCTATTCACAAGTCCTGTGGATTTTGCCATCCAAATGTTTCTCAAATCCCATCCATCTTCTCCATTGTTACAACAGTTGCCCTAATCCAGGCCCTAACTCTCTCTCTCCAATCTTGAACCCTCAACTGAGAATTGTTAATGTCACTCTTATCCTTAAACACATCAGAATCTGACACCCCGGCTGGCTTTCAAGAAACGCTATTCAAGAAATGAGTGAAATAGAAATATTGAAGTTTTGAGGATAATCCAATGTTTTATGTGGGTAAAAATGCAGAATATGTGCAATTGATATCATCCTGTATATGGCCGGGTCCAGGATGAACGACCTCAGTGTGTCATCAGTAAGGGTTGTGCTTTCAAACTCACAGGATGGCCAAGCTGGAAGGGACTTCTAACACATGCCACTGGGTGTCTGCAAGCATCTGCTACTAGTGCCCTGCCCCTCTCCTCTCAAGGGACTGGTAAAATGAAATAATTTTATAGCTACTCTTATAGATAATGGTGGCAAGTGAGACATGAATAGTTTGCTGGAAGCTTCCAAAAAAGCTTTTGTTGCCCTGATGGGAGGAGCAGGCTTTGCTGATGCCATCCCTTCCCTCTGACTTCCACCATAACCAGAAATATGAAGCCTGGAGCCATGGAAGCCATGGCAGGACTGAGAAAAAGGCAAGAGAATCTTTGAGGTGCTGTCCTGCACATGTTGGGTTCCTGTGATTGGGACCAAGGAGCAAGGAACTTGGTCATGAATCCTGTCATTTGCTTGGAAGGCTCACTGGGTAGGGCTGCTTTGAGGGGGATTGTTGGTAAAGAATCCAGCTCATATGTCTCTCCTCAGAATGACTCCCCCCAGGTAAGTAGGGGGCCCATGTCAAAGTAGAACAAAGTAACACCACAAACTTCCTGTTTTCACAGAGTATCAGGTAAGTAGGGGGCCCATGTCAAAGTAGAACAAAATAACACCACAAACTTCCTATTTTCACAGTTGCAGCTCCAGGTTCCAAAACCTATAATGAATATTGCTCCAGATTCCTTCCATGATTCGTCATGGCTTCAGGCACAGAGGTAGAAAGACAGAAAAGGCCCCCTAGAGGACCAGGCACATTTTTCAGCCACACCCACCTCCTCAAATTCATTAACACATCCCACCTAACTCACAAAGATGTCTATGCTCTGCCAGCAACTAATGAATGCAGTTATCAAAGCATGGGGACCATCTGTAGCTCACGTGCAGGGAGTCTTGGCCAAGGAAATGCATTAGTTCTCCTGTTCATCTTCTCTACTCAGAGGACCCAGGAATCAAGGGATAAATCTGGGACCATTTGAGAGAGTCTATCTACTTAAGTGTTTAAAAAGAAAGAAAGAAAAAAAGCTTGATTTAAAGGCAGGATCACCATCACCGGGCGCCTGGGTGGCTCAGTCAGTTAAGCATCTGCCTTTGGCTCAGGTCATGATCCCGGGGTTCCAGAGGGAGCTCCACATTGGGCTCCCTGCTCAGCAGAGAGTCTGTTGCTCCTTCTGCCCCTCAGGCCCTTTGTGCTCCTTCTCTCTCCCCCTCGCTATCTCAGATCTCAAATAAATAAATAACATCTTAAAAAAATTAAAAAAATAAAGGCAGGATCACTTATAAATAAATGCTGTGGTTCTGAAGATAGTTACAAAGGAAACTTTGTAACTAAGGATGCTTAGCACATCCCTGCTTATCTGACATAAAGTCACAGGGAAAGAGAAAGGAACATAATAAAGAACTGAATGCAAACTGCAAACAAATAAGTGTAAGGTGATCTTTTTCCTGTGTTTTTTAAATTTTTTTGTTTTTTTATTAACATATAATTATTATTAGCCCCAGGGGTACAGGTCTGTGAATCTCCAGGTTTATATACTTCACAGCACTCACCATAGCACATACCCCCCCTTAATGTCCTATGTCTTAATATAGTGATAGCTTGCTCTATGCAGTAGTTATATTCTTTAAATTAGTGCATAAATTGATCTTTGCTGATAAATCTAATCGTGGTGTAAACACTTCAAGAGAAATCTTTGAAGAGATTCTTTATGTGTTTTTATTTTTTACAAAGCATCCTTTTCCTGTTTTTTTAAAGTCACGCCTTCTACTTTCTAGGTTTCCTGAAATTGAGGTGCACCTGCATGTATGTATAAGACTTTGTGCCTCATTCCTAGTACACATTTAATACTTTTGTCTCTCCTCATTACAGCAATTACATTTAAAATCCAATTTTCATGGTTTTATTCAATCCTATTGAAACAAATGTTGCCTTTCTTTCTTTCCTTCTCTCTCTCTCTCTCTTTCTGTCAAGTAGGCTCCATGCCCAGCATGGAGCTCAATGTGGGACTTGAACTCACGACCCTGAGATCAAGACCTGAGCTGAGATCAAGAGTCAGATGCTTAACCCACTGAGCCACCCAGGTACCCCACAAATATTGCATTTTGAGAGAAAAATCTCTGAGTCCCATGAGTGTCCCACATGTTCTTTTTCTTCAGTCCTGGTCCTACCTGTCATGAGAACGTGGGCGGTCATGGCACCCCCTGAATGACACGGGGTGCACAAAAGAACTAACGGGATAAATCTTCTATCATTGGTCTTTTAAGGCCATTTACCTATGTGTCTGATTTCTCATACGCCAAAGAGTAAATGTGGAATTTTGTTATTTTTCTTTCCTTGTTTCTGCAGGAAATTTGGAAATATGAAATCCTCAAATGTAATAACATCTATTATAGGTTACACATACTGGAAAACAGCTTACCTCTGAAAGTACACATTGTGAGCTCTAAGAAGGATTTAGAATACGTGTTGATTTTTAAAATATATAGATTTTTATCTCAAAGGTAAATTTGCTATGCTTCTCCTCTCCCACTTTTTTACTGAGGGAACAAAAGTAATACAGTGCCTTCTGTGAAAAAGAAGGGAGGACTTCCCATGCTCGCGGTGGTGATGCTGTGGTCATGGCCATGACCTTCCCAGGCAGGACAAAGTGTCCTGCCCCAGTGACTCAAGCTCTCCCTGGGAACCCAATCTGATACTCATCTTGTCATCTTCCCTAAGACTTCCATTATTATAACTATTTTCTGAGTGGTCTGTGGGAAAGAGCCTCAGACCTCAGTTAAGTCCACTTCAGGGACAAAGCTTTCCTCCCTCCTCTCTGCACTAAATATTTGACTATAAAGGAGATTTAAAAAGTTCCTATGTAGTTGGAGCTAAACCGGGGACAGAGCTTCTAACGTTGACACACAGGTAGTCATCATTGCGTTACAAAGGTGTGAAGGGCATTTTAGTTAAATCTAGCCCAAACACGGGTGCATGTACACACACCCACACCAATCCCCCAATACCCCCCGACACACTCAAAAGTGATAAATGAGCTAGGGGAAAAAATAAAAATAAATTTTCATCAGATTTTAAAATACTCTGAAAAATATTAGCTGTGGATTCCTCTCTCACCTGAAGTACACATTATTAAAAAATATTAATAATAATAGTCTGCTCCCGGGATACCTGGTTGGCTCAGTTGGTTAAGCAGCTGCCTCTGGCTCACGTCATGATCCCAGCATCCTGGGATCGAGTCCCACATCGGGCTCCTTGCTTGGCGGGGAGCCTGCTTCTCCCTCTGCCTCTGCCTGCCATTCTGTCTGCCTGTGCTCGCTCCCGCTCTCTCTCTAATAAATAAATAAAATCTTTTTAAAAAAATTAAAAAAAATAATAGTCTGCTCCCTAAAATGTAATGAAATTGTGGTTATTACATGTCACTTAACATACAGGAATGATAATTTAGTTTTCCTTTCTCTCACCCCTCAACTGGGATAGCAAACAGTTCTGTGCAGAATGCCAAGTTGTGCTGATGATGTTTATTCTGACTCTGTGATTTCTTTCCTCCCCTCCCATTTCCACTCTGGCTTCAACTGATTTTCCCACATTTATGTTCAAATTTGTACTGTAAATGAAAGGGAATACAAACCACATACTTCAAGTAGTTAGGGGCCAGAGATTTTTTTCTAAGGAAGTGTTGTTTATTTTTAGCTCTGATGTTATTACTTTTAATTTACACACACACACACACACACACACACACACTCTCACACACACATTCCCACAGAGATCCATAATTTTACCTAGATGCATACATATAATCATATCATTGTGCTTACTTTTTTTCTCTTTTCCTTACCAGCTTCCCCTTTCCTTTGGCTTCTCCCTCCCTTCTTTTGGCCACTCTCCCATCATGGAATGCGTGTCATCACCTGTGTGTGTGCTTCTTACTCTTTTCTGCACTCTCAGTGCGCTACAGACCTAGGCACAAACAGTCACACACACGTAGAGAAGATGATATGTGCTCCTCCATATTCTGTTTCCTCACCACTACCTCACTTGAACTCATCTGACATAGGTCTAATTCATTCTTGTTTTTTTTTTTTTTAAGATTTTATTTATTTACTTGACAGACAGAGATCACAAGTAGACAGAGAGGCAGACAGAGAGAGAGGAGTAAGCAGGCTCCCCACCGAGCAGAGAGACCGATGCAGGGCTCGATCCCAGGACCCTGGGATCATGACCTGAGCCGAAGGCAGAAGCTTTAACCCACTGAGCCACCCAGGCGCCCCTCGTTCTTGTTTTTAAAGCAACAATCCATTATGTGACTATATCACAACATATTCTGCCATTCCACTACCGAGGGGTATTTACTTTTATGTCACTCTAACAATGCTGCAGTAAATAATATCCATCTTTATAAACTAGACTTTAAATATCTTTGGTATCGATTTCCAAGAGTGGAGTTACTGAGTCAAAGGCATATGTCTGTTTAATATTAACAGATACTGCCAAACTGCTTTCTTAAAAGGTTATGAAATTATACATTTATATCAGTAATGTATGTTTTTCTTAACATACATGCCAGCCACAGTCATTACAGGTTTTTTCCTAAATTTTTGCCTGTTGGATAGAAACAGGCTTGGCTTTCCCAGTCTGCTAGTGAATTTGACTATGTTCTCATATGATTACAAGTTATTTGGACTTTTTATTTTTTTATTTTTTATTTTATTTTTTATACGTTCTTTTTTAATTTGGACTTTGTACATTGTGAACTGTCTCTTCATATACTTTGTATATTTTTCTATTGCTTGTCTTTAGTCTTGGTCATTTGTTCATATATATGGTCATCTGTCATATTTTGGCATGTATAAACCAAATATATATACATATTGGGATGCCTGGGTGGCTCAGTGGGTTAAGCCGCTGCCTTCGGCTCGGGTCATGATCCCACTGGGATCGAGTCCCGCATCGGGCTCTCTGCTCGGCAGGGAACCTGCTTCTCCCCTCCCCTCTCTGCCTGCCTCTCTGCCTGCTTGTGCGATCTCTGTCTGTCAAATAAATTTAAAAAAAAATCTAAAAATAAATAAATAAAATAAAATAATACATATAATTATACACATATAGTTAAATATATGTTAAATACAAGAATATGTTAAAAGCATATATTTACATGTAACATATATATCTATATATACTAAAATGCCAAGATGTGAAATACTAGTTACTTCAACATCATTTAATTTATTAAAACAAGCAAAAAAACCAAAAAGCCCACATACTTTTCTTACTCCACAAAACTAATGACTATATTCAGTAGTCTTACATACTGACATCAATTTCTGGATTGTCTATTCTGTTCCACAAAACACTTCTTATAGTATGTTCAATAGATGCTTCTGAGTGAAAATGCTCTTTTATTTTCTGTATCATTTTCTTGATATTTCCAAGTAATTACTCTTACAAATGAACTCTTATTTTATTAAAAAAAAATCCTCCGTTGGGATTGCTATTGGAAATGCATTATATTTACATACTAATTTGGGGACACTTAAAAATAATTGAGATATCACATCCAAAATATATTTTTCTTTTCCAAGTTTTTTCACATCTCTTATGAAGATTTAATAGCTGTTTTATTTGTGTTTTGCATCTTACTTTTTAAAATTTATTTTTACATTTCATAGTTTTACTAACTTTTATATGTGGAATATTTTTCTTCTTATTTCTATTTATGGGTTCTCAATGCTAAAGGGAAAGGCTATTGACTTTTTATGTATTTATCTTCTATCTAGCCATCTCACAAAGTTTTATTAATACTGTGCTTTCGTCCTTGAATCTATTGGGTCATCTATATATACAACCATAGCATTAGCAAAATATATAATTTTATTTTTCTCAGTATTTATAGGATATTTCTCTTAAATTGTTCATTTGCTAAAATCTTTGAAACTTACAAAAAAGGAATGCCAATAGCTGGTATCTCTAATTTCTCATTATAATTAAATTAACTTTTTGCCACTTAGAATACCAAAAATTGTTGGTTTGGGGTAATTTTTACTGTAATTGAGATTTCTTTTACTTTTGTTTTATTTAAAGATGTTAAAAAAAACAGCTGCTGGATGTTGTCACGTTCATTTCAGTGACTATTGATCTGATTGCCTAATATTTTTCTTTTACTTTATTTATATATAGGATTATATAGATAATTTTTCTGATATTGAGCCACCTTTGCTTTTTTGTGCATGTGTTTACTTGCTATATTTATAAATATCTAGGGAAATATTTACTAAAATGTGTCAAATATTAGTAGATACAATTTAAAGAGTTCCAGGACCTAATTGGTTTGGGAAACACCCAACCAAACAGAATTAAATGGTACTTCGCAGAACTGTTAGGCTACTGTGTATTGTCAACCTACAAAAGGAGTACAAAGTGTTTAGTGAGCTTTACTTGACTGTCTGTCTTTCCTGAGTCATCCCCTGGGAGTAGATTACAGCTGAACAAAGCTTGGGAAATGCTTATATGGATATTGTATACTAAGAATTGAAAATAGTTTCAGCATATAAGACCAATGAAATCATGAGAGTAAAGTTGATAAATTAAAAGCCACACTATAGGATGCAAAAACCATTTGGGGAAAAAGAACTAACATTTTGTACCAATTATACTCACTTTTATTATACAAGATTTTTACCTGGCTAGGCTCAAATTATTGATGTTTGGTATTATACATACCCATCTTAGAGCGTAGGGTGGTCCTGGGGCTGGATGTAGCCCCAGCTACAGCCAATTGTCAAAGTATAATTCTAGGAAGTAAACAGTTGCACCTGTATCCTTCTCTACTGTGTGGCCCATGGTATCATGACTATCATAATATGATAACATAGATGGACTATCACAACACAGCTTGCACATGGCACTCACCAATGACATATTCCACTCTGAAGAGATCCCTTCTGGGGTCATATGGACGATTGAAGTCGATCTGGATGAAGAAAGACTGTCCTCTACGTACAATCAACTTGTTGTTTTCATACTTGTCAGTGTGGTGATCTACTTTATTGGTGTCCCATCTCTCCTTGAACAGGTGAACACTTGTGACCTGAAGGTAGTCTACACATTAAAAAAAAAGAACAATTGAGGGATACCACTGAGTAACTGATACAACTGCAAACTCAAAAAACAAGATTGTTTTTCCTGATTCTTTAGATATTGAGGTAATGAGGTCTGTTGGATAAAACTCTCTATTGGAGGCTGATAGATTTAAGAGTCCTTCTCTTGTGACATTCTTGCCTTCAAAGAGGATTTTTTTTTTTAAGATTTATTTTTTGTCAGAGAGAGTGAGCACAGGCAGACAGAGTGGCAAGCAGAGGCAGAGGGAGAAGCAGGCTCCCTGCTGAGCAAGGAGCCCAATGTGGGACTCGATCCCAGGACACTGGGATCATGACCTGAGCCGAAGGCAGCCGCTTAACCAACTGAGCTACCAAGGTGTCCCTTCAAAGAGGATTTTAAAAGCTTTCCTCCTCTGATCTCGCTTCAGACCACAGGGCACTTACTTGGGATAGACAAAGAAGTGCTGATGATTTCTCCCATATAGGTCTAGGTACAGAGAAACTCAAGTCTTCACATTCTCAGAGCTCATGCTGGCTTTAATCGTGACTATCACCTCACTATGTCACTAACTAGGAATAAGGACAGGATAGCCATTTTGATTTTCTTATCTTTAAAAAGGGAGGAATTAAATCTGACAAAGCCTCAAAAGGATGTTCCAAAGGTCCAAACTGACCTTTAATTCAAAATTATCTTACTTCAGGTAGGGTCAAATACCCTTCCTTCTACAATTCTTTTTTTTTTATTATTTTTTAAATTTAATTTCTTTTCAGTGTAACAGAATTCATTGTTTATGCACCACACCCAGTGCTCCATGCAATACGTGCCCTCCATAAAGCCCACCACCTGGCTCACCCAACCTCCCAGCCCCTGCCCCTTCAAAACCCTCAGATTGTTTTTCAGTGTCCATAGTCTCTCATGGTTCATCTCCCCTTCCAATTTCCCTCAACTCCCTTAGCCTTCTACAATTCTAAAAGTAGATCTAGTCCTTCAAAGATAGGAAAGAAAAAACAGGTATGGAAACAGAATACTGACACTTCCTTGAGATCCACTTTGAACATGAAGAACATGAAGAAAAAAAGTTTCACATTTCCACCAATCTGGAAGTCAACCCTGGTCTGATACAAAATCTATAGGTCTTTCCTCTAGCCTTTTGGAATTGGGAGGATAAATGTCAGTTATACATTTATTTCAGCCATGATAGCACTGGATAATGGTTAGATCCCCTCCTAACTTTCTCCCTTTCTTCTGCAAATGATCATTGAGTATGAAGACAACTCTACCCATCTATACTGTAGTTTGAAAATCTAGTCTAGAGATAGATTTCTGCACACACACTTGGAGTTGTAAAGGGGAATTAAGGAGACAGTCTGGTGGGGGTACACTGGGCTTCTGCCTACCCTGATGATCCTATCTGCTTCATGGTTTGCCTTCACAGTTATAAATACAGTGTACACAGTGAACAGCTGCTGAGCTTGCACTCATGCTGGAGCATCATCCTGAGACACTCCAATGCCTTCATTTGTGGTTACATGGGAATCCTGTGCAGGACACTTGGTCCCATCTGACTTCATTTTTGTCTCACAGGAGAAACCAAGAAGTTGGGCTCATTAAGATACTCTCTAGTACTAAAATCTAGGAGTTCCTGAAATGCTCTTGATTAATTCAAAGTCCAGGTAATCCTGAGTTTGAATCTCGGGTCTCTTCATCTTATAGGTAAGGGATGTTGCCTCACAGAAGCTGAGTTTTCTCACCTTTCAAATGAGGAGACTAATACTTTGAGAATTTCAACAAAAATTCAATTACATAACAAGACAACTGCTCTGGCACAATGCCTGGCACGTAGTGGGGCCACAGGCTTACTTGTGGCTAACTTAACTATAAACTCTGATGGAGCCATAGTCTATATTACATGATATGGTGCTCAGTGGGCTATTCTGACTGCAACATTACAGCACACAGAAAGTGCAAGATACAGGTTTATTTTTACCCCATTGCAGAACCCTGAACATGGTCCCCTAAAGAGCACTTTCCTTCCATTATGCTCTGGGTGGAAGATGTTTAATTCTCTAGACCTCTCTCTTCCAAGCTGCCTTTCCTCTAAGTTCTCTGGCCTTATTAAGGTCATAATCCTAGTGTTAAGCCAGCTTCAGAAAGAGCTGGAGACTCATAAATGTCTTAGTTGGAAAGGACCTTAGTAATCAACTCATCTGGTCCTCTTTCTTAGCACTGTGCTTTTCAGTAATGTTTTTATTTTGTTTAAATGTCTGAAAACTGAATACTCAGAAATGGGTTTAATCAGGTCTCCATTAATCAGCACCAATGGAAGGAATACACTGATGTTAGCCTCACAGAATCTCTGAGGGCAAAGGCACCTTCTAGACCATCTGGTAGACCTGCTATGTACCGCATGAAACATGTTGAAAGCCCAAATGCTTCGGCTTTTTGTCTTCAACTGAATAGGAAACTCACTGTCTCACAAGGCAAACAGTCCATTTTTAAACTATTTTAATTATTTGAAAAGCCCTCTTAAGATGAACTGACATCTGCTTCCTTGTAATTTTTCTAACCATGGATCCTGGTTCTGATTTCTGGATAAATATAGACTATATTCTATTCATTTCATCTGGTACTCCTTAGGTATATAAAGACTTCTATTCCTTTGACTAAAACACTTTCCATTTCCTCAACTGTTCTTTTCCAGAACTTTAACTCTCTACTCTTTTCTGGAACATATTTCGTTTTATAAATTTCTTTCTTGTATTTTTCCTAGAATTAAGTACATTATTCTAGCGACTGTTTTTTCCAATGAAAAAGAGAGACTACTACACCTTTCAAAACAAATAGCATATTTCTATTATTTTAGTCAAAGGTATCCCTAGTATTTTGAATTGTTTTATCTTATTTTTGATTTACAGTAAGCATCTGTTAGAGCAAAAACTTTAAAAATACATTCTGATGTCATTTCTACCAGTAGTGCCTTAGGATTCAATCCAGACTCCCAGAAGCCAGCCATATCTACACAAAAGTTTTCTCCTTTGTAGCTCAATTTTAAGGCTTTCCATGTATTCATGTTAAATTTCATTTTATTAAATTTGGTTAATTGTTCCAGCTCTTAATATAATTTTAGACCCTAAGTATATATTCAATATATTTAATATTTTCCCTAATTTCCTGTCCTCCAGGAATTTTATGTGTGTCATTTTATGTTGCCATTCAAGGCATGGATATAAATGTTGATTAGGTCACTTCCCAGTAAATACAAGCTAGATAAATGCACAACTGTAGGCTCTAAAAAGTGAACAGATAGTTATGACATAGCACCATAAATATTCTGATAAAGCAGTACAGGGTATTGGGTGGAAGAGGGTATCTGGGAGGTATAGGGAGCCTGTAACTCATGTTGGAGAGTGTAATTAAAGAAGATTTTTAGAGGAAGTGAGGTATATAAGCAATAGTCAGGAAGATGAACAAGTTAGCCAGGTAGAAAAAGGGGTGGGGAAGGATGTTTCAGCGAGAGGGGGAGCAAAGACTTGGGCAACAGAGTGTCTGGTTTACTTAAGAAATTGAAAGATGATTGGTTGGCTGGAGTGTAGTGGGACCACAAAGGAGGAGTAGGCAGGAACCCCTCATGCAAGCCCTGGACACCATTTAGGGAATTTGGACTTTAACTACATTGGGGATCCCATGAAAAATCTGAAATAGCAAACTGATATACCTTCATATATATGTGTGTGTGTGTGTGTGTGTGTAAATTTCAAATGCTTCTGGTGAAAGAGTAAGAAAAGGAATGAATGGTGGCAGTGTTGGAGGCAAGAAGGTCAGCTAAGAGGCTGCTTTAGCATTCCAAGTGAGGGATGGAGTGAGTCTAGTCTGACTGAAGGTATTGAAGGCACTGGGTCCTGGAGCGCTGCCAGGATTTGCCTTATCTCATCCCACCTCCACTCCCATGATAATGTCCCCCTGAAAATGAGTATATCAGTTTTATGCCTTGGCTTCCCAAGTATCTTTGACAAAGAGAAAAATAAATCTGGAAAGAGAAAGTCAAGTATTTTTTAGTATCTGGTTCTCATAGGTTTTATTGTTATTGCAAATGCAAACTCTGGCTTTCTAGTGCCATGGGCCTGTCCAGTGAACTTGGTTAATATCTAGTGAATCCAGCTAAAGCCAGTCCATCTTCAAAGTAGTGTAATGCAGTGATACTTTGGTGGGATATTGATATGCACTGAAGGAAGAAGAGTTCCATGGTTACGCCAATTTGAGAAAGTCTGACTTAGCCTAAGTCGGTCAGGATTCTTGAAGGATTTATGGGAGACTTTTAATGATGCAGACTATGAATTTCCTATAGGCCTCATGTTTTCCAAATTTAAATGACTATGGGAACTATTTTTTGTGGCAATCAGTATTTTGCAGAATATGTTCCAGGAGATGCTTCACTATTTACTAATTGTGCAGCCTCAGGGAAGTTATTTAATCTCTCTTCAGTTTCCTTATCTTTAAAAAGACAATGAAACACTCGCCTTATAGGGTTTGTGTAAGGTTTAGATGAAAAAAAAATGTAGGTAAAGTGCTTTAGTACAGTGTCTGGCAACTAGTAAATGCTCACAAATTATTTCTATTATATTAGCATTGTCACTATTAAGAGAAGAGATTATCAAAGTGGATAAGAGTATGGATTTTACAGCCAGACTGCCTGGGGTCACAACCCAGCTCTGGCACTTACTATTGCTGTGACTTTGCACAAATTATACAAATTTCCTGTCCCTCAGTTTTTTTTTGTTTGTTTGTTTGTTTTTTAATTTGTCAGAGAGAGAGAGAGCGAGCACAGGCAGACAGAGTGGTAGGCAGAGGCAGAGGGAGAAGCAGGCTCCCTGCCGAGCAAGGAGCCCGATGTGGGACTCGATCCCAGGACGCTGGGATCATGACCTGAGCCGAAGGCAGCCGCTTAACCAACTGAGCCACCCAGGCGTCCCCGGTCCCTCAGTTTTATCATCTGCAAAATGGTGGTGGTGTTGGGATTAAATGAGAGAATGCTGCATTCCTGGGGCACTTGGGTGGCTCAGTTGGTTAGATGTCGAACTCTTGATTTTGGCTCAGGATTGTGAGACTGAGTCCCACCTTGGGCTCCATAGTTAGCATGGAGCCTGCTTGAGATTCTCTCTTCTCTCTCTCTCTGCTCACCTCCTGTCCCCACTAGTGCATGCTCTCTCAAGAAAGAAAGGAAGGAAGGAAGGAAGGAGGGAAGGAAGATAGAAAATGAAAGGGAATGCTGCATTCCCTGTATTCTGAGAAGACAGGCTTGTTTTCTTTTCTTACATTTCTACAGGTGGGTGAAATAATTTTCTCCTCTTCATTCCCTGAATATGTTTTTCCTTTTATAAATAAAAGTTAACTATAGGGGCGCCTGGGTGGCTCAGTGGGTTAAAGACTCTGCCTTCAGCTCAGGTCATGATCCCAGAGTCCTGGGATTGAGCCCTGCATCGGGCTCTCTGCTCAGTGGGAAGCCTGCTTCCTCCTCTCTGTCTGCCTCTCTGCCTACTTGTGATCTCTGTCAAATGAATAAATACAATATTTTTAAAAAATTAATTATAATTAAGCACTTTGTGTCATGTTAATATAGGTGATTTTATTTATGGGACTGTAAGCCCTTTGAGGACAAGACCTCATCCTCACTGTACCTGAGACAATGCAAAAAGAAGCTATAGTAAATATGCCACTTTTCACTTTAAACAAATGTAATGCCTGAATAGGAGCTTGAAGTCGGTTATGCATCATAAAATGGATATTCTCTTTATCATAGGATTAACCATACAACTTCATCAGACAACTTCTTTCTTAACATATACCAGTTTCAGGACTACATATATAGTATATTGTATATTCTACAGTGTTGAAGACAGTGATCTAGGGTTTTATAACATGAGGCCTCCAGAACAACACTTTTATTTCAGACTGGAATAAAAATGCCATGCTTGATAGCACATAACTCATATACTGCTTATAACAAAAGGTAAGGAAGAGCACCAATAAATTATTTTGAGTATATAAAATCTAAGTCAAAAAATTATAGTTTCATAGTGAAAAATATATAGAATATATTTATATTTTTACATAAATATATATTAAATAATATTTTATATTACATAATAATATATAAAATAAACATATATTAACATGTACATGAGGAATTTGTTTTAAAATAAGGCAATCTACAATGTTATAATATCTTTTTAAGATTTTATTTATTTATTTGACAGACAGAGATCACAAGTAGGCAGAGAGAGAGGAGGAAGCAGGCTCCCTGCTGAGCAGAGAGCCCGTTGTGGGGCTTGATCCCAGTATCCTGGGATCATGACCTGAGCTGAAGATAGAGGTTTTAACCCACTGAGCCACCCAGGGGCCCCCAATGTTATAATTTTAATTACACTTTATTTCAAGTAAGGTGTTTTTAAAAATGTTATTTTTTTCTAAGTGATCTTTTCATTCTGTCCTGCAATATCTCTCTAACAGGTCAGTGCTTTCAGGAAAAAAATATCATGGAAAATTATAGTGGTTCCCTATGTGGGGAAAAACTAAGGCAATGATAAGTAAAATATCCCTGTGTAATCTCTTAAAATAAAAGTCCATATTAAAATAATTTAAACCAAGGAAAACATTTCATTTAAAAAATAAAACTTGAGGGATGCATGGGTGGCTCAGTTGGCTCAGATTTTGGCTCATGTCATGATCTCAAGGTCATGAGATTGAGTCCTGCACTGGGCTCTGCACTCAGCATGGAGTCTGCTTGAGATACTCCCTCTCCTTCTGTGCCTCCTCCTGCTTATGCTCTCTTTCTCTTTCTAAATAAATGAAATCTTAAAAAAAAAAAAAAAACCTTAACCAAAACATGGAAGATTAAAAGCAACATTGAGAGTTTGAGCAACCATTATATTTGGTGTTTACAATACCTAATAATAACAAGGGCTCTACAGATGTCACAAAATATCATAAAATATAAGCATAGATATACAAATATCATAGTTTTTTCTTTTGTCCATTTTGCTTAGTGTTGTCTCTCTTCATGCAGTAAACATTTATTAAGCTGGCATATTGATTTCTGCTTTTTTAAATTGGATTAATGAGACATAGTTTAGTTTGAAAGAGCCTTCTCATCATCCAGGCTCCATTCGACACAAACAGGAAATGAATTTGCTTCTCCCTGTCCAAGCCCAGTTCCTGGCAAAATGGAGCCACTCATTGCTAAGCTACTTTTTTTTTTTTTCTTTAGAGATATTGTAGCTGGGAAGTTGGCAGCTTGCTCTTTCAAAGTGACAGCTTTCAAAAAGTCTACCTAGCACAGTTTAGCCTAATTCCAAACACACCAGAAAATGGACTGTTAAAAAAAAAGTCCCTCCTCATGAGCCAGCTGCCTCCCTGTCCTCCTACCCTTTCCCTAATATGAAAAAAAGTAGATTATTTTCTCCTTAGGTCGTAAAAATATTCTTCCGAGAATGATTATACCTGTCATAGATGGAATCTTGAAATAAGTTAAATGTTCAGATTCATATCCTAGAAATTCCCTAGTGAATTGAAATCTCCTTGCGATCTTTGGTAATATTATTACCAAACTGTAGGCATGAATACTGTCCATGAAGAAGTAGGTTTGTTTATTGTTGAGACAACAGGATAAAAGTTCCTCTGTCATATTTCTTTTGGATACCCCAAATTTTAAAGTATCATTAATTAGAATAATTAAAATAAATTTCTCAAGCAGCTTATTGTTTTTTAACTGTTGCTATTCAAATGTCCTGTACCATAAAATGCATAAGAAGTGCTCAGCTGTTCAGAGGAATCTAGAATAAGAAGTGAGACCAGCATCTTCTCCAGGGATGGAGATATGCTTTGTCTATTTCTCTCACCAGAAGTATCTCAACTGCCTCCAAATATATTTCCTTCTCTCCATTTGTTCCTTATCATTGGAATTACCTTCATGAAACATAATTCTGATTATATCATTTCGCTATTTAGAATCCTTTGGAAGTCCTCCTTTATCTGCAGGAGAAAATGTAAGGTCTCAGTGTACCTACTGTAACAGATCCCTGCCTACTTTTCCCAGGTTCACCACCTCCCTTTTCCCCATTACTTGATATGCACAGTTCCCTCTGCTAGAAATGCTGTTCCCATGCACTTGTCTGCCTGGAAGACTCCTATTCATTCTCTAAGACCCAACTGAGATGGCCTTTCATCATAAAGTCTTCCTCACCCTCTTTCCCACTGTTCCCATGCCATATCATTCCTTTCTCTGTTCTTTCACTGCAACTGGCATAATTTCTGTAACAGTGTTTGTTCCACTGAATTGCAATTATATTTTCTGTGTCTATTTCATCCAGTAGATGGAGAGTCACTTGAGGCCAGGGATTGGCTTACTCATCTTTGTGTCCTCTGAGAGAACTTAGCATACTTCCTGACACATAAGTGGCAATCATTAAATGCCTTTACACAAACCGAATCAAAGAATGAATTGGTTCTATACAACGTCATTTCCTCATTATACATTAAATGCCTTTCTAATTCTTTTAAAACCCCTCAATCCAGGGGGGTTTACTCTGCACTTAAGAGAGAGTGATAATTAATTAGTTAATTAATTGCTTTGGTTCTGACAGG
Source organism: Taxidea taxus jeffersonii (assembly GCA_003697995.1). Lineage (NCBI taxonomy): Eukaryota > Metazoa > Chordata > Mammalia > Carnivora > Mustelidae > Taxidea > Taxidea taxus. The sequence continues at coordinate 117,900 of ML101964.1, read as the reverse complement.
GGTGGGGTAGGAAGGAGAAGGGATACTCAGAAAGGCACAAGAACCCGTTAGCCTGAAAGATTCTAGATCTCTCCTGGATTTGACTTTTTAGAGATCCGGACTTGCTTTCCGGTTTGAATTCATCACATTAGATCTGCCAAGTAAGGGTTATAATTACTACTGCAAAGGATCACCTATGGTTAATAACACAGAGTCAAACCAGACCAAGAATATAATGCTATCTTCCAGAACATTACATCTCCTGCTAAAATGACCTTTGGGACCAGGAAAGCTGTAGAGAAATTTCCAGAAACAACCACTAAACATTCAGAGGAGTCTATTAGGAAGAGATGCAAATCCAGCATTCTGAGGAGATTTTCACATACCTTAATTGGCTACAACTGAGTTCAGAAGGGGGCATTAAGTACCCTTAAAACACATGAGGATGTCAAACATTGCCACTGACTGGCTTGTCCCATCTCTGGGGTCCCACTCTCACCTCAAATATTCTTTTTGTTTTTAATATCATGCTGCTGTATGGGAAGTACCTTATGTGAGTTTATACATTTTGAAATGCACGCTAAAGTCATTCTTAACCAAATATTCACAAAAGCTGTGAATTAAGGGTATCATTCACATTCAGTGTATGTGTGTGTGTGTGTATATATATATATATATATATATATGATATAGTCTTATATATAGCCTTATATATATAGTCTTATATATATATGTATATGTATATATATATACACACACACACATATGTATATACCACACACATATACATATACACTGCCACAAGACTATTCGAAATGAAAAATCTGCCATTTATCCTTTTTCTCCGCTTTCCTCTTTGCCTTCTCAGTCAGTTTGGCAAGAGCAGCTTGCTGAAACTTTTGGAAAAGGTTCCCATTGAAACAAATGAGGAGAGTTTGACTTCGGACTTTGTGAGCCAAAGCTGTCCTCAGACAGGAGCTCAGGGAGCTTCAAGGTCTCTTGGTCGCCCCTAGGGGTCACTGCATAAACTGCAAGAAGACAGCAGCTAATCACACAAGACAGCCTTCACAGGGGATGACTTGGGAGAAACTGATGTATTTTGTGTCAGGAACCCTGCTTTTGGCACAATTGAAGAGAACTGTGAAATGTTAAGAATAAGTAGGAGACAGTTCTTGATCACATGGTTTGTATACTGGCATTTTTCTTCCACTCTACTCATCTAGGAGTTCCCCCGTGATACCTGCGTTCAGAGTTCCTATCCTCAGTGTGTAGTACTTTCCTCATCTGTGGGAGACAGATTAAATGAAGGCATGTTTTTAAAACCTGGAGCCTGCTATTAATAAGATTATAATGACTCTAGGTGTGATGAGTCATTCAATTCTCAAGTGATTGACTGTTCATTCATTCTACAAATAGTCATTGGGCACTCACATTCCACTGCCAAGGCCTTTAATAGGTACCCCAGAATGTCACTTGGGCTGTGGACACATATGATTGCCAAGCAAATGATGAATGATTTTTCCAAATAATTTCCCACCCATGCCTCCAAAAATAAATACACAGAACACAGTAATCCCAGATTTTAAAAAAAATCAACCTACCTACTCAAATTATCTGTTAGTTCTGGTTTCTTATTAACCACATTTTGTTCATATTTCAGATATACAGCTCCTGCAGGCTGTTACATGTTCCCCTTAGAAACAAGTGCTCACTGGGGTGGGCTCCTAACCTTGTAGGGTATGGTATCTTGCACATTCTGAATCAATGAGTACTTGTTGGTTAACTCCCATAGACCAAGTGTCTCATAGACACTAGTCATTTGATCATCATGGCAACTGTGAAGTAGATATTACTTCCATTTTCTTGACGGAGAAACTGAGGCTCCCCTGGGTGGCATAGTGAGTAAGTGACAAATGAGGAATCAGAACCCAGTTCTTCTGAGTCCTGAACCAAGGGGCTCTTTGCTACATCTCACTGCCTCTGTTCACATTTCTCCTCACTGATCCTATGCCCCTTCCTCTTTCTGTTCTTTCTCCCCACATCTTCCAGCACCTTGGCCCCCATTCCACAGGGCCAAGAGACTTGTCTGCCAGAGGGGGATTTTGCTAAAAAACTGAATACACCAAGGTATAATAATAATTTGCTCATAATTGCTTGACAGTTTGATGTCTGCATGCTTTCCAATTTTATTTGCTTTCTTAGAGGAATGAAAGAAAACGAAAGAAGAGAAAAGAAAAGGAGACGAAAGAATAAACCCAAGATTGGGCAGTGAAGGAGTGAACATCAGCTATTTACTTTGACCTCAGTTTCCCCACCTTATAACATGGGGGTTTAGACGAGTTGATTAGCAAGTGCTTTTTAACTCAGTTTTGGGGCTCTAATGGTGGAGTTCTAGGGAATGCAGCACCCCACTGGGAGAGAGAGCTCAGAACTACAAGTTCACAAGTCTGTCCCAACACTTCCACTCAACTGAAGAAGCCCTTCAGTGAGCTTCCCCCTCCAAATTTAGATGGTACCTTACTGGATGGTACTCGATATCTCTGTTTTCACAGTTGGATAGCAAATTGTCTAGACATGATAGTAACACAATCAAACCTGTCCACAGGCTTCGGACAGTTCTCTGATTTGCTCTTGCATTGCTCTTCCCCTTTGCTTTCAACTGCTGATCTCTTTCTGAGGAGGCGGATTAACCATGTACCACACGGTGATTCTGGGCACCTGCCCCCAGCAAGTGGGTGTTCACCTCCCAGGGAAACCAAGTGCAGCATACCCTCAGGAGCAGAAGTGGGCTTGCTGCATGGGTGCTATCGGCAAAAAGTGGTCCATGCGAGATGCCATTCAGGGACATGAGTCTGAATGTCCCTGCTGTGGCCCAGGGGAATGGCGTCTGTATCACCAAGCCACTGCTGGCACCTGGGCTCCGTCACAATTGACAGGGCTGAGTGGAGGTCAGCGGCTGGCTGCTCCTCCCAGAGCAGGTCCCTTGGGATCAGTGGAGGTGAGAACAGGGGAAGCAGCTTGCCTCATCTGCTCACCAGGCTGCTCTGGAGAGACATAGAGGGCTTCCATCTCCATTACTGTCAGAGTCTGGCATCTTTTGCCAGCTCTGAAATTCACAGCAAAGGAGAGAGGAGGGAGAGGGAAAGAGGCACAAGCTAGACAATCAAAACAGCCACAATATTTTGGAAGTGGAAACTTCCAGCTAGAGAATATTTTTAAAAACAGAACATAGCGCTGGAAGAGGTATCCACTGAGCCAATGCCCTTGTTTTCTAGAGGAAATAGCTAAGAGGTAGAAAGACAAAGTGACTTCCCTGGGATCACAAAGCTATTAAGTGGCAGAACTGGGACAAGAATCTGGATCTTGCGGCCTTTTACCACTGAAAAGAAGGCTTGGGAGTCTTTTCTTTAATACCAGACACTGGCAGGGGAGCCGCTTTTGTGGGGGCCTAGTGGAGGCAAAGGGTGCTGACCCAACCAGCACCTGCAGGGAGGAGCAGGTGGCTGACCCTGTACCTTGCAAACTGACGCCTCGGGGCAGCATTGCCTGCAGTTCCACAGTGGGGAGGTCATCCTCTGCTGCATTGGATGCGTTGCGGGGCAGAGCTCTCCTGCCTCCAAATGCAGGCTCCGAGGTCTCAGACATTCTCAGTTTCACAAGCTCTATGGGAGAGAAAGGGAGACACAGAAAAGGAATGAGAGACAACTTACATTTGAGACAAGGATTCAAAAATAGAGAAGCAGACATATCTGTGTGGGATAACACATTTTGAATTTCACATAAATAAAACTTGAGAAGTGGCAGTAAGGATTAGTCTAATGATGGAGTATAGTTCCCCAAGGATCTCGGGGAGATTTCTTGTTTGTCAAAACACATGGAAAGCAGAGAAAAGGGGCTTGTCTGAAGAAAGGAAAAATGTAAAATATTTTAGGAAGCATTACCCCTAAAGGCAGTGTGTTTGTAAGAAATGTTTATTGTCATATGCCCATACATATGTCCATTTCATATAGACTTAAGAAGGCCTAAGTCACTTCTAAGAATAAAGTCATCCAACCATGTCCAGGTGAGTGTTCATTTTTGCAACTTCATTCAGCCCATGTTTAGTGAGAAACTACTATGTGCCAGGCTGTGATCTGGGCACTTGAAATACTTCAGAGAATAAAACAGAAGATTGTTGACCTAGAGCTTCAGGTCCAGTGAGGGTTAGGGTGGAGGCCACACTTTGCAGAAGTAAACAGAAAAGGGTATAACAAGTGGCAAGCGCTTCAGAGCCAGGACCACACAGAGCAGAAGAAAGCAGATGGAGTCTGGATGGGTGAAGAGGGTACATTGTGATTTTGAATTAGGGCTATTAATAGCTTTTCTCTAAATGTACTTGGTCAGTGGTGCTAACACTGCCTTTGCTCCAAGCCTGCTTCCCCTTCCTCTGGAGTTTGCACAGGCAAGAAGCCAGCTTAAACACCACACACCTCACAGTCAGGCCCCAATCAGTACTTGTTAACAAACTGACCAAATAAAGGGAGCCCTTGTTCCCGGCCCAAATGGAGCTTTCACCTTGATCACCTGGATCACCCAGTCATGACTCTTGGTTATTTGGCTCTTTTCAAAAACCAAGCACACCCTCAAAAGATGAAGAGCCTCCACTATAGAGGCAAACAGAGTAGACTGCTCCAGAAACATGCTGAGCAAAGGCAACACAGCTGGAGACAAGAGAACCACTTTCTAGGTAGGGTATTTGGTCTGGGAAGGAGACAGCAGCAATATTTGCAAGCATGAAGTCTGAAGTGGTTTCCATAAATACCTACAGACATATTTACAAAGTCTCTAGTGAGCCGAGGGGACAGGGAGAAAAGGTTAATGATGGAAGGAAGAGTTAATGATGGAAGGTAAGAAAAAGCCCTCCTCTGGAGGAAAATAACCCCCAGCTGGGCTTAGGATCACTAAGGGGGTGGGGTGTTGGGGGAGAACAGAGTAGAGCAGTGCAGTAGCCTGTTAGGAGAGAGAACCCAGAAAGCAGAGAGCTGGGGAGCCCCAGGTGCCTGTCAGGTAAGAGGAGCCTGTGTAGGTGAGTGCAGGTGGGCAGAAGCACCCTCCTCTCCAGGGGTCTTGGGAGGATAAATGCTGAAGTTCAGCTCTTGCATTGGGAAGGGGAATGGGGATGCAAGGGGATGCAGAGCCAAGCCAAGAGGTGTTCTTACCTAGCCCCATCTCTCTCTCTCTTTCTCTCTCTCTCTCTAACCTTCTGTCTCATCCCTCCACAATTTTCTCCACTGAGGAGAAGGGAGCTCCCTTGGGGGAGCACTCCCAAGTCCCTCATTCCCATCTGGTGGCCTTCTTGCAAGCAGAGCCTTCAGGAAATCTTGAAGGAGTGCCTGAGAAGTCCCTGCTTGGACGGAAGTGGGGCTGGGTAGGCGCGGAGATGGGGGCCAGGAAAGGCAGTGGACAAGTGGGGGTGCCTTTTACCCCTGTTCCCTATACCCAGAGCAGCAGACGCCTGAGGGATCGCAGGAAAACTCCAGGGCAGGAAGGCAGGCGCAGCCGGCCCCTTGGCTCCTGGGTGCAGGTTTGCTGTGAGGCCCGGTGGGAGGGACAGCTGCTTACCTGTGGTCCCTGCCCGAGGTGCCCTAAGGCAGGCTGGCTCTGTGCAGCTCAGGGGTACTTCCTCAAAAGGACGCAGGAAAACGACAAGAAAGTTGTCTCTTAAATAACTTCCTAACAGCCCCCACCCTCCACCCGCCCCTCCCGTCCCACAGGGTTTTCTCCTCCCCCTTCTTGACAGCTGGAGCAAACAGAGCAGCTTCTAGGACTTTCTACTTATTTCTGCCATCCTGTGTTATTCTGGCATGAGCCCCTCCTCCGACCCACTCCCCCTTTACTTCGGAGTTCCTAGCCCTGCTTGCTTCTCCTCATCATCCCCACTCTGGTTCTGCAGCCCCTCTGCAGAGGCCTCTCACACCCTGCCTCCTCTCTTTCCTCAGAGGGGCTGGAAGGCTCTTCCTCCACAGGGCAGTGTCCCCGCTGGGGATTCTGAGGTTGGCTGCTTGGATGAAGGGTAGGTCTGCCCTCTGGCAGATAGGTCACAGACAGCTGTGACCATGCATAAAGCAAGAGGAAGGTGTCCTTCTTGTGTCAATAAGGCTGAAGGGGGATGGTCTGTGTTCTTGAAGCATCCATGCAAGCCTCCACTACCACCTAACCTCAGGACTTCCCACACGAGGGGAGGCCCAGCCCTGGGGAAGATGAGTAAATAACTTTAAGTGTCACAAAAATTAGAAAATAACACTTTTTTCCCCCCTGAAAATCATTTTGGTTTATCTTCAAATAACTGGAGAAATAGAAAATTTTTCTTCTATGTATATATATTTTTCTGGTTTTTTGTCTTTCTAAATACTTCTATTTTCAGACAGGGCTATTTTTAACCTTTTTTACTGTCTTCAAATTTCTGACCTTGCCCCTTGATCTAATTTCATGGGGTGGGGGGGAAGACCGTTGGTTAGGAATTCTCTAAATTTTCTGCTACCAATCTATGAACTTGTTTGCAAATGCCCATATTTCCCCCTTTCTTCCTCTTACTAAAGTGGAAAATATTTCCAGTCACCCCTTTGTCCATGGCCAAGCACACAGGGCCCTGCCTTTTTGCCTGTGGTCCATGTTATCTTGTTCCTCAGGGTCTTGCCATACTGCATATCCATTCTTTCTCCTCTATCTTCAAACTCCCACTTGAGCCGCTGCTCTCTGCCAGCATTGATGCAACTTCAAGGCAAGTCTCTTCAATACTTGTTCAAACCTTCCCTGGGCCCACATGCCCCTAGCTATCGCTCCCCTCTCTCCTCTTCATTGCAAGCTTCTGCCATCTGACATCTGCCTCCATCATTCTGTTGAAACTATCTCAAGGTCACTAACGACCTGTGCTAAATCCAAAGGAAAGGATTCTATTTTAATTTGCTTAACATTTGGAGACATTGAACTTGGGCACTCTTACCTTGAAGGTCTGTTTCCCTGGATTCTGGGGCATTACACTCCTCTAGTGCTGCACGCAACCCCTTGGATAAATGTGGCATTCCCATCATTCTCATTTCCCATCTGTATCCTGACATGTCCCAAATCTAGGTCTTTGGCCATGATCTTTTCTAGAGCCTCAGATTCCCCAATGTAAGTGCCTCCCGACCATCTTGGCATGTCCCAGTGATAACTCACACTCATCATGTCTAAAATGAGATGTGTAATTTCCCCTGAAAACCTGGTCCATCTCAAAAGTTCCCTATCTCAGTGAATGCCACCACCCTACATTCTGTTGCCAAGCCAGACATGTGGTGTTGTCCTCGGCACTTCCTTCTTTTCCTCCCCTCAACCCCCAAATCCAATCCCTCAACGAATACTTTCTATTCTTCCTCTTAAATAGCTCTCGAATCTGCCTGTCCACTCCCACTCCCACTGTGGAGGTTCAGACTTCCGCATCATCCTCTGTTGTCAAAATCTCCAGAACCACCTACCGCTTCCGATCTTGACTCCTCCAGTCCATTCTCCACACTGCAGTGAGAAAGAGCTTTGAGGGGCTTAAATCTGGAATCAGATTCTTTGCACAAGCTCTTCTATCACCACTTCCGTTTGCTCTTAGGATAAATTCCAAACTTTGGTCGACTGGGTCTCTGCAATGTCAGTCCTACTTTTTCTCCATCCCTATCTCTTTCACTCTCTCTTGCCTTCTGCAATGGACCCCCACTCTACCCACCTCCTGCCTGCCCCCTAGCAGCTTGTGGTATGCTCCAGCCCCAGTGATTTCCCTGCTTGTACCACTTGTACCATGGCTAGAAACACAGTCTACTCCTCTTGCCTCTTCTCATCACTGGACTATTTCTTATTCACTCTCCAGACCTCAGCCCAAACTGCACCCATGTCCTGCAGGAGGTGGCCTTGTCCTGGTGCTTCTCATACAAAGCAGCCACTCTCTGTCTCCTTGTCTGTACTCCCACTAAACTGCATGAGAGTAGAGACCCCAACTGGAGCTCCCCAGGGATAGTCTGCTGGCGATTCAATTAGTTAAAGCCCATCCTTTCCATGCTCTTTGTTGAGTGCTAAAGAAGGACAAGTCTACTCTGGTAGTTCTTCTAGCAAAAGTCAAGCCTGAGTATCCAGGATTCCTAGAGACCCCCTTGCCCATGTGGGTCTGGGGAAGAGCCAGGCAGCTTGGCTCCCTTCATATTAGGTGGCACAGCTGCCAGGCCCCCTGGGATTCATGACTGTGCTGTGCATTCAGGACAGGTTTGTCACCCTCACAACTGCCACCTCAGTGCCACTTTGGGCCTGAGACTCACTCATTATTGTGTGACTATGCACATGTATTATTTAGCTTTCTAACTTCCCTAAACCACTGACCCAGAAGAATTAAAAACACATTGGCTTTCCTTGTGCCTAAAACTAGTGTCAGTAGGAGAGTATCTGAGGACATCAAGGACAGAGATGTTACAGATGTTACAGATGTTATAAAAAAAAGTCAGTCACATCTCTGTTACAGATATTACAGAGACTTTCCTCACGGCACGGGGGCTTAGAAGTCAGAACAAAGTTTTCTGGCCATACCATGAACCTTGAACTGTGCTCCCCACAAAATGTGACTATGGTAGAAGCAGCTCGATGAACAGACTCTGAACTCTGTGGTGGCCTTTGTTTCTGAATGTTTCTTGCCTGGGATGGAGGTAGCACACTATAGGTATTTAAGGAACGTTGCATGTGGGGTCTAGCTGGGGAAAAAAAAAAAAAACAGAAAACACCTTGGATATTTTTAAAAGAAGGAATTGAACACAAGGGTTTGGTCACATGAGTGCCAGAAGAGACCAGAAACCAAAGAGGGGAAAGCAAGTCAACTCAGCAGTTAACAACAGCAGGGGAGTGGTGTCATCTCAGCACAAGGGTTAGGGTTATATGGAGGGGTCATCACCAGAAACCTTGTCTGTCTGAGGTCAGGAGGGAGGGAAGAATGACTCTGGCTCTTCTCTTCTTTCCTTTCTACTTTCCCTCCAGTGTCTCTCATTTGCTCAATTTAATGAAAGCCAGTTGATAAAAGAGTCTGGGCAACACAGTCCACGAATCTGGCACCACCATGCTGGGGTGGAAAGGACTTCCCAAGATCACCCCAGGTTTGATGATTCACCAGGCTGTCATCCTCACAGCTGTGATTTATTGCAGTGAAAAGATGAAAATCAAAATCAGCGAAGGTCCCCTCCCAGTGGAGTCAGACACATGGTTACATCCCCCAGCTACGAATGTGACAACACATGTGAAATGTTGTCTACAAGACAAGCTCATTAGAGACCCAGTGCCCAGGGTTGTTGTTGGAGGCTGGTCACACAGGTACTCTGCTAAGCATGTACCAAACTCCAGACTCACAGAAGGAAAGCAGGTGCTCAGCATAAACCGCATTCTCTGTCCAAAGAGTGTGGGCACAGAGAGCCATGCTCATCAGTCAAGCAACAGTGGGACTCCTGAACTCAACCAACCAAGGGCTAGACATTTAAAGAAGGCTTTCTGGGGAGAGTAGTCTCAGGTGTGCTGTGTTGACTTCTTTCTCTATATCGCCCACCCTGTCCCCTCCAATGCCCCCCCACACCCAAATCAGAGTAAAGCAAGGACAAAGTGAGGAGTGGATCTCAGGGCAAACAGTTGCAGTGAGGTCAGTCCCTCACTCTCCCTTCTAGACATTGCTATCAGGGTCATAATAATGGCTTGGAGCAAGAGGAAACTCTCAGGGGAAGGTCCTTGACTGGGGTAATACAGGTTCCACACACTCTTTCTGTGGCCTCACTGGCTCAGGATGGGACCTCTGAAGAAGTGTACATTCTCTCGGAGTGCATAAGCCCTGGCACACCTTCTCACTTTCCTGCAACTGAAGAAGCCATGATCCTGGTGTCCTGTTGATTGAAACAGAGCTGCAATTAACTCCTCATTGCCTATTCAAGGGGCAGGGCAAGAATATCTACACCTGTCACTTAGGGATCCTGGATCCCGTCAGAAATCTGTAGCAACCTCTGGAAGCCTTAGGTGAGCAGAAGGTGCATGGGATGGGAGGAAGAATTCCAAGTTTTCTTACTTTGACTTGTTCAGTCTGAGTTCTCATTTCTAGTGTATGGACACTCTTCTCTCCAGATATATTGCCATCTTTCTCCTATTTGGCAATATCCAAAAGCAGACTATTTGCTCAGGGGATGACTTTTCCGGCAAACTCTATTTGATTTATATGCAAAACATCACAACCCAAACAAACAAACAAAAAAGTCAGTCATGTCTGGACCCTGCTGGTTTTTTCCAGTTGAAACAGGATTTGGATTTTGTTGGTTATAGATGTAGTTGCACAGGGAGTGGATATAAATAACAATGAAGTTGCCAAACCCTTCAACATAAATGATCAAAGTCCACCTCTTGGGGAAGACTTCCTCTTCCAGTGACCTTGAGTCTTAGGAATTGGGGGGGAACTTTCCACTCCAGGAGAGGTGGGGTTGGGGAGAGGATGGGAGGGAGGCTGGGTGGAAAGTTTACAATCACGTTCCAGCCACCAGAGTGAGCAGTCAGTAAAGGAGCATGGGCTTCTGCATCCATTCACGTCTTTATGGAAGCCTCAGGGGAGTCGTCACAAAGTCTGACAATGATATTTAAAGCCACAGAAGGAATTTATAAAGCACCACCACAGCTGCCTCTGTAACAGGGCTTGGGTTCTGAGAAAGGACTGTTCCTCCAAAGGTTCATTCCCTCTTCTTTTAGGAGAGATGTAAACCCGCACCAGTGACAGTTCCAGATGGCAGATGCTTCTTGTTTCAGCTTCCCTAGGCATGACCCTCTCTTGCCAGCATTCTGCCATCATCCTTAATCTACATTCCCAGGAACAGCAGATTGCTGGGTTCGATCTCCTCATGGCAGGGTCCTCCAGGAGGGCCAATGGAGGAATGCAAGATTTAACTAATGCACTTGTGAGCTTACAAGTGCATATCCCTGTCTTTATTATTATTGTCATTTTTAATTTTGGTAAAATATACATAACATAAAATTTACTGTCTTAACCATTTTTTTCTTAGATTTTATTTATTTATTTGACAGACAGAGATCACAAGCAGGCAGAGAGGCAGGCAGAGAGAGAGAAGAAGGGAAGCAGGCTCCCTGCTGAGCAGAGAGCCCGATGCAGGGCTCGAACCCAGGACCCTGAGATCATGACCTGAGCTTGAAGGCAGAGGCTTTAACCCACTGAGTCACCCAGGCACCCCTGTCTTAACCATTTTTAAATGTGAAGTTCAATGGTGTTAAGTTTATTCACAGTGTTGTGCAACCAACCTTCAGAATTTCTTCATCTTGCAAAACCGAAACTTTATACCCTTTAAATAATCGTGTGTCTGAGTGTGTCTGTAAGGGTGTTGGTGAGTATGTGCCTGTCTGTGTGAGTGGGTATGTGTCTGAGTGTGTGTGTAAGAGTGTTTATGGTTGTGTGCCTATATGTGAGTGCACTGCCTTTGTGAGTGATTGTAATTGTGAGTGTGTGCCCATCTGTGTGAGCATATGTGCAGGGACAAGGGAGGACAGAAGAGCTGCCACAGGGATGGCTCACTGTGTGGACTCTTGGAGGTGGGTTTAGCTTTGGGAAACTCTCCATTGGCTTCTGAGCACCTCCTGAGTTCTGGCTGGACTTAAGGAGACTCTAAGAGAGCTCTGTACCCTTTAAAAGACTTTATAAAATATGGAAAAAGTTATCTAGAACTAGATCTCTTACAGATGAAGGCCTTCAAACTTGAGGGGAGATTTTGTAAAATGTTGATTAATTGGAGACATCCAGACTGGGGGACAGATGCCCCGATGAAGCCATAACCAGCCTCACCAGCATACAGCATGGACACATGGCAAAACCTGCTTCGTTTTTTATTCCCTTCCTTACTCTGGTGGTACCCAGACTCTACTGATCACAGAAGCAGAGCAAGACATCCCACATCCACCCATCCTGTTTGCCTCGCTTTTCAGGAGAAAAAGCATTCAGTGATAACAAAGCATTATGAAAAAAATATTAAAATAGAAACATAACAATGCATATTGAACAAAATGACCAGGAGAAGTGAAACCCAAGGTAATGCCACAGATTTGTTTCAAATAATGTACTGATTGAAAGAATAGTCGTAATTGAAAAACACCACTAACCCCTGGATAATGGGGAAGTATTACAAACAAGGCCAGAATGCCAATTACTGTGTGTGCCTGTGTGCAGGCTTGTTGTATGCTTAAGTTCAGCAGGAGCTTTGCAAGCGTCCCCAAGTGTAATATGCAGCTGGAGTTAGAAGCAAGTCTTCCTTCCCTGCTACCTGTGTGATCGTGAGCAAGTTACTTCCTTAATATCTCTGTACCTCAGTTCCCTCACCTGTAGAGTGTGATCATAATCGTGTTTGGCTCGCAGGTTATGCAGGTCAAAGAAGAGGGTATGTGTGAAACACTGTGCATCCCCTGACACACAGCCAACACATTACCAATGGTGGCAGGTGTGACCTGAGCAAACCCCTCCCACATGATGAATATTTTAACTTTTCCTAATAATTGATATCATCTGTACTCTCATTATCAAGAAAGTGAATACTTAACTTTCTGATAATTTGGGAGGAGATCATAATCAGCATTTACTGAAGGAAAATTCTTCAGGAGTTTGAGGAATTTGATAATTGACATGTTTCAGGTGTGCACACAAGGATACAAGTGGATCTATTTCTAACTGAAGTAAATGGAAAACCTTCCAACACAAGGATGCTGCCCAGGCAGCAGGTGTTTGTTACATAGCAATGGATAACTGGGTCATGTTAGTTCCACAAGTGTTTACCTAACACCAGCTATTGGTGGGCTGTGTGATGAGTAAGAAGGATTTTGGGTTGGAGCATGCCAGCAAGTGGACCAGCTTTTGTGTGGTCTTGGAAGCTGACATCTAAGTTGGATTGAGCTCTTTTAAGGGGACCCTTGGGAGGAGTGCCCCAGTCTATGGCAGTCACTATGCCCACAACCCTGTGTTCCCCGTTGTGATCATACAACAGCATCTTCTTCCTGATGAGGTTAAGTAGTAGAACTAGGCAAGAGAGACTATTCTGAAGGGGAGAAAAAGCAGAGATAAACACTGAAACTTAGAAACTGGAAGAGGACCTTTGAGTAAGGGCAAGCCGGAAATGGAGAGGACGTGATGTTCTGCTGGATCTTCCCAGCAGCAGAAATTTCTGGATAATGATTTATGAATTTCCAAAGCAAGCCAAAGGCCATTGCATAATCACATGTGTGGGTGCCAAGATCCAGCCAAAGAAGAGGGCAAGTTCTCTTTTCTTTGGTGCTCACTCGGCAATTTCTGGAAGGAGGCTTGCAGTGAGGTGCAGAGTTGGTGCAGAGTCCTTCCTGTGAATGTGTTTCTTGTTAGTGCATTTCTGCGATCACAATGGTAACAAGAAATTGTTAAAGTAGCATCTGAAGTATTAGCTGTACCATATGGACATATATCATGATCCACCAAAAATATTTCCCACACCTTATTTTTAACTTAAATAAGAACAGTTTATATATACACACTCATGCAGTCCAGCCACCATGTGGAGGGATCATTTGGAGGGCCACATGGAGAGGTGGTGGTCCTGAGACTACCTGGATGGAAAGAGAAGCTTGGCTGTCCCAGTGTCCTAACTGCATCCAGCCTTCACCTGTCCCTGACCGTTAGCCACCTACAGGAGAGAGCCATCTTGAAAACACATCCTCTGGTCCCAGGTAATCCATTCCAGTGGATGCCACATGGAACAGACAAGCTACTCTGCTGAGCCCTGCCAAAATCACAACATTTTGAGCAATCAAATAAAGTAGCTGTTATTTCAATCCACTAAGCTTTGGGATAGTTTGTTAGTTCGTTACATAGCAATAGATAACTGCAACACATTAGTCCAACAAGTATTTATCTAACACCTACCATTGGTGGGCTGTGTGATGAATAAGAAATGTCACCTTTAAGGCATACAGTCCAGACGGGGGAAGTATATTAAAAGCTCGGCTTTTGGAATTTAGTCAACAAGTCTGTTTCAATGATTTCATAGACTTCCAAATTTCATTGACATTTTCTCTTTCACTCCCATGGCAAATGTCTTTCACATGGATCTGATCTGCCCTATAATATATATTCAAAATATGTGTTGATTAATTAATGAATTAAAGTCAGTAGACTATCTGATCGATGAAAGCAATATGGGTTGCTGACAAAAAAATAGGAAGTAAGAGCTTTCAGTAAATTATGTATGAAGAGCCGGTTTTACTTTGTTTCTTGCCTTAAACAGTCAGCCACTCATTTCAAGTTGTATTTCCAAGTCAGAGAGCCACATAAAAGGAAGCTCCAAGTAACTACAAGGGTGAACAATGATTTGTGTTTTGTAAAATGCTTCACTCGTATATAGTAATCCTTATTTAAGTAATCAGTGCCCAATCCCTCTCCCCACAGCCAGCTGCCCATTTACATTCTAACCCCCCCACCCACCCAACTTTCTTTGGCCCATTTATCCTATGGTTTTTATCTCCATCGAGTCGAACTTGTTTTAATCGTGGAGAGAGGACTGAGGGAAGCACAGGGGAGCCTTATACCACCAAACCTGGGAATCTGTTATGCATACCGTGGTAACAACTGTCTGTTCCTAATCTGAGGACATAGAGAGGGATCCATATACTTTCTGGAGGTTGAGTTTGAAAATATGGTCACAGACACTTGGTATCCATGAATGGTCATATAGCCACTCAATACCCTGACCCACTGCTGCCAGCTTCCTCCCTCCCCACTTGCACTGCTTTCAACCATATACCCTTGAAAACTTTAGGCAAGATCTCATTTTGAGAGGGAGATGGTGCTACAAGAAAAGGAAAATAAAGTATGTCATAGGTGAACACAATCAAGCTAATTCAGTCAACTTGAGGTTAACATGGCATGATTTCTTTCAAGTCTTTTGTCCCATGAGAGTACTAATTTACATAGTTTTTCATAGTACTAAGTTCTCTCTCTATATATATATATGTGTGTGTGTATATGTACATATCATCAAATAATTTATTGTTACTGCACATATTTTAATTTCCATATGGATATAATCCTTTTATTATGTAGGAATTCTATGATATATGTGCATATATTTGCACACATAAAAAGCATATATGCTTATATATACATAAAACATATATATATATGTACTTGTATAGGCATAATGGGTATCATAATGGGTATCATATATCAGGTTAGAACAGCCTAGAAAAAGATTTAGAAATTAGAAATTATTTTGATTTTTAACATTTGCCTCCAAAATGTTTTCTTTTTTTTTTAAGACTTATTTATTTATTTTATAAAGAGAGGGTAACAGAGGGGGCAGAGGGAGTAGGAGAGAGAATCCCAAGTAGACCCCACACTAAGCATGGAGCCCAACTAGGGGCTTGATCTCATGACCCTGAGCCAAAACCAAGAGTCAGACACTCAACTGACTGCCCCAACCCAGCACCCTGCTTTCAAAATGTCTTCATCTAAAAAGGCGATTGTATCTTCTGTCACTCCTTAAATTGGAATTGATTATAGAAAACACAGTTGTGATTTATTGCATAATATTAATACCTTCTAGTTGCTAGTATCTTACACCATACGATGCATTTTCATGACTGCTATTCAAGTCCCCAAACAACTCTCTGCAGTATCTCTGAACACAAATAAGGAAACAGGCTTGACAAGGTGAAGGGACTTGTTCATAATCACACAGCTGCTAAGTTATACATCCGGGACTTGAATGTAAGTTTTTAAAGATTTTATTTATTAATTTGACAGAGCAAGAGATCACACATAGGCAGAGCAGCAGGCAGAGAGAGGGGGGAAGCAGGCTCCCCGCTGAGCAGAAAGCCTGATGCAGGACTCAATCCCAGGATCCTGAGATAAGATCATGACTTCAGGTGAAGGCAGAGGCTTAACCCACTGAGCCACCCAGGTGACCCTTGTTTTTTTTTTTTTTTTTTAAGTCAAATTCAGTGTCTCAGCTAAAATACACTTTTGCCAAGCCACTCTCTTTCTCTTAGTCAAAATTTCCCTTTAAACTTACATGTTCCAAGGTCCCTATAGAGTTGGGCTCCTGTTACTCCTGGAAGACAACTGGTTACAGGTCTCCAAATCCTCTGAGTGCTGACACAGGTAAGTAGGAACCTGCTCAGTGGTTTTTAAGTAGAGTAAGTAGGAGACTAGAGTAAGTAGTAGTAAAGTCAGGCGATTAGCCTGTACCTAGTGGATGCCATTCCTATGGGTGGGGCCCCTGGACACTGCAGGGACTAGACTTGGGTCCCCTCAAGCCCGACTGCAAAGCCCAGAGTTCACTGATAACTGAAACTCTTTGCCTCCTGAGTAACAACTCCTGAAGGAATGCAGAAGCAGAATGCATACCTGAAGGAAGGACTCTACTAGGAAGACTATGAAAACTGAACTAAACCAAGTTTGCCTCAAGGGGGACCCCAGCACTGACCTTTCACCAACTTTCTTCCTCATTGTATTAAAAATCACACCCAGAGGTGGATATTTAACATGGTAATGAGAAACGTGATGCAAAGCAATATGACCTTTAAATGCACGAGGCGCCAAGAAATCTCCACCTCTACACCCTCAAATACTTCTTCTTTCCTACCTCAGTCCCTTTAAAAACTTCCCCAGCCTTTGTTCGGAGAGCCAGCCTGAAGGACCATTTGCCTTGTGCTCTCTCCCTTGTGCTAGAGCACAGGTCCGAGTAAAGCCTTGCCTGAGCTCCCATTTGGCCTCTAGTCAATTTCTATTGCTTAGAATGTCCACAGACCCAAGCTGGTCACGCCTCTACCCACCCTTGTCGGTCAACACACTACAATAAACTATAGCTTTTATTGGACATCTGAATGGCCAAGAATTCTGCTAGGTGCTGTAAGGGATTCAGCCACAAGAAGAGAGGTTGGCCTTTTCCTTAAGGGCTGACAGTTAGTGCCTATGCTCACCAATGAAAGAAAAGGGCAACATGTACCATCCATCCTGGACACTTTAATCCAGATACTCCCGCCCTGGAGAGCTCCTTCCCATGGCTCAGCTTTATGGAATTGTCTTCATTGTATTCTGGACCACCTTGGTTCCCCAGAGCAGGTTAGAACGACCCAGTACATCAACCATTACGATCCTTGGTTCAGCCCTCACTTGGTTCTTCCCTAAGCTAACAATGCCTTCCAGCACAGGCAGGAAATATGACAGAAGAACTTTCCAGTCTAACAAAGGATAGTGGAAAATGCTTCTGTGGCTGGGACTTGGCAATCAAAGTGCATTGCATGTGTTCATCAGCTGTAGTTCAGATGGTTTCTATTTTACTCTGCATTAATATTTTATGAAATCTCTCTAGGACCCAGGGGACCCGTAATTGGCTTTTAGTTCTTTATTCTGCGTGTCGTGTCTAATTGCCGAGATGGTTTCATGATAAGATTCACATTTTAAGGTGGTTTTTTATATTTACCAGCCTTCCCATCTGCAGGCAAGCTCCCATCACTGTGCGGAATGTTAATCACGTTTTTCTTTTGGTGGCAGGATGGAGGAATTATTGGGCTATTTATATATTTTCTTTTTAATATAATTTTTTCCCATCAGTGGCATTATATACAGAGCATTGCCAACAACAAGACTCAGATTCTATCTTCTGATTTCAGTTTGATTTTTTAAAAGATTTTATTCATTTATTTGAGAGAGAGAGAGAGAGAGAGCAAGAGCAGGGAGAGGGGCAGAGGGAGGAGAAGCTGACTCCCCTGCTGAGTGGGGAGCTTGACACGAGGCTCAATCACAGGACCCCCAAGATCATGACCTGAGACTGAGCCACCCAGGCGCCCTTTCAGTTTGATTCTTAAGGACAGTATGAAATCTATGCAGTAGATGCAAGTCCTGTTTCAAAGGAAGCTTGCTCTTGGTAGGAAACATGCTCATATGGTTATGTGTGCATGATATGAGGCCTGTGGGGCCCGAGGGGGGGGGGGTCTCCACTCCTATTCAGAGCAGCAGTCCTGACTTTGTATTAGATTGTCTCTGGATCCTTTAGGGCAACCAGCTAGTGGCTCTCACAGCATGTCCTTGCCCCCCCCCCTTCTACCCCCATTATGAAAAGACCTCATAGACTCTCTAGAAAACACTATCCTATAAAAATGAGAAGAGAGGTCTGGAGAGTTGCTTGTTGCCAAGGGTCTCCATGCAAGGCCAGGACTATGATCTCTTTCTCTAATTTCAGATGTTCTTTTCCTTACCAACTTCATATACTTTTTGAAAGCTGAGAAGGAAAAAAGTGGTTATCTGACCATACTTCCTTAAAGTGAAACTAACAGAGGTGTACAAGATCTGCCACCTGCCGCTGACTTTCTTCCCGTTGTGGCTGTGGCTACACACCTTGGCAGACGACATGCGGGAGTCCCCTGAAATGCAGTGTCACATCCTTGACTTCTGTCCTTGGATTCAACTTTTTGCAAAGTTTAAATTTTGCATTAGGAGTGATGTTTGTGGAGAAAGGGAAAGATTTCATTTTGGGCACTTTTGCCTTGATGGCACTTTTCCCGGTTTCCTGACTGCTTCGTGTGTCGAGGGTACCATGGATCTGTGTGGGAGACATCCCCTGCCTTGTGTGCTGGCAGCTCCAAGCTCCTGAGACTTCATTCACTGGAGTGTCTGGCTTTTGATGTGACCCCTGGTTAGAAACCGCACTCTCCATGGTCATTAGTCTCCTTTCTTCTGCAAAACTTCCCATCTAGGAAGCAGCTTCGGCACCACTGTTAAGTCTGAATTTGCTAGTATTTAACTCACTCATCACAGACCATTAAAACCTCTGCTCCTTGAAGTTTCTCAAGTGTGTGAAAGCCGAATGTTGGGGAGGAGCTGCCTTTTACTGTATGTTTTGCCCTGTGTTCTCAGGGCAAAGAGGTATTGTTCAGGGGCATTTGTCCAGTCCTTGAAGGCGGAAGGCAGTGCTTCTATTAGAAGCCTTGGTTCATTCAAAGGGAAGCAATCAATGTGATTCTGCAAGTGGTCTTTGAACACTTCCTATAACCTAAGAACAATGCGAGGGGCTGTAGGGCCATGCCCCTCAAATACTGGTGTGCTGGAGAATCATCTGGAGAGCTTCTGATTAGATAGGGTTTTGTGGAAAGACAGCCAAATATTCAAATTAAGATAATGAGACAACACATAATGCAGGACCAAATAATCCAAGCTCCTAAATGCACACCAGAGAGAGGGAATGGCAAGGGCCTCCAGGAGGTGATGGGAACAGTGTGGACCAAACACTTCAGACTAGTTGCCACTAGTGTGTGGTAGGAGTTGTGAGGTGGCAGAGTTTTGAAGAAAGGGTGTGGTAATGGATGGGTGGAGAATGAGGGGAAGCTCTCTGGGAGAGGAAAATAAAAGTGATATTTGGGGCTCCTGGGTGGCTCCATTGGTTGAGCATCTGACTCTTGGTTTTGGCTCGGGTCATGATCTTATGGGTCACGATCCCATGGGTTGTGAGACTCAGCCCCAGGTCAGCAGGGAGTCTGCTTGAGATTCTCTCTCTCTGCCCATCCCCTTCTCTTGAGTAAATAAATCTTTTTAAAAAGGTGATATTTAATGATAATAAAGGCGATTATTTAATGGGGAATTTGCACTGAGAGTTGATGGGATTAGTTTTGCAGAGCACATAGTGTTAAAAAGAAGACCACAAACCCAAAATAGAGTCACTTAGGTTAAGGGCCCAAGTCAGTAAACCAAGACTTAATAATACTTAACCTACTGCAGTCTCACACCCCTGAGATGGATTGTTTGACCAACTAACATGGGAATTTTCTGTTCAGCATTGGAAACTTATTGATAGACCCTTTCCTTCCCCTTAGGAGGAAGGCAATCCATTGCCTAAAACAATGTATTCTTTGCTAATAATTTATTTTTTTCCACTCCATCTCTACCTATAAAAACCTTTCCTTTTCTGTAACCCTTTGGAGGTTCCTTCTACTTATTTGCTCGATGGGAATGTTGCCAGATTGGTGAATTGATTAATAAGGCCAAAAAAGTACTTGGTTGAATTTTTGTTATTTAACAGATTTGGTAGCAACAACGGGATTCAAAATGAACTTCCAGAAGTATTTGGGGTCTATAAGAATCACAACCACGGTATCCCTGAACCCTTTGGATTCACTGTGTTTCTTGACATTTCTGAGGGCTGTGGGTGAGTTCCTCTAGGTTCTGAGGAGCTCTGCTCTTTCTTCATTCGATCTTCCAATTTAATCGGCTTTCCTTTATAGAGCAGGTTAGGTGGGCTGGCAGACAGTTATGCCTGGTACCCAATAGAAATGGCATGTTTGGTACCCAATAGAAATGGCATGTTTGTCCAGATCCCAGATGAGTTGGCAGAAGGGTCTGCCCAGACCCAAGCCCCCAGACTTTCAGACCAAAATTACCCAGGTGGAAAACCTCAGTGAGTACCCACAGGAATTGGTGGTGGTGTGTGCAGACCCTCCTGTGGCCAGAGCACAATCACATTGCTTGGTTACTGCTGGTGCATGAAGGTGCACGTGTTCATTGGTCTTGGTCAGTGTAGATAAAGACTATTGCTGGGGGGATCTCAGAGGCCAAAAAGTCATGAAAAATGGTGGGCCTGGGTGGAACATTTAAAGGCTATTGGGGGGGGCCTGGGTGGCTCAGGGGGTTAAGCCTCTGCCTTTGGCTCCAGTCGTGGTCTCAGGGTCCTGAGGTCAAGCCCCGCATCTGGCTCTCTGCTCAGCCAGGAGCCAGCTTCCCTCTCTCTCTCTCTGCCTGCCTCTCTGCCTACTTGTGATCTCGGTCAAATAAGTAAATAAAATCTTTATAAAAAGAAATTAAAAAATAAAGGTTATTAAGGCTTAGAGTGCTTGCTACCTCAAGTGTCAAGGTTAGATTGACACTAGGTCACTACCAACTTCAAGGAAGCTTCCATGCAATGAAGTTCACTATAAACTATGCACAATCCCCCATCCTTCTGCATGTCCCTTTTAGGTAATAGTTCAGCTCTTAGAAACTCAAAGGCTTAGCAAATCAGATCCTTAAACTCTAGAGTTAAGCACACCATCTTATTGCACACCTGCTTATTTTATGTCTAAGGAATATACATAGTCCCAGAAGTTATACATTTCTAGCAAAAGCAACAAAAATCCTACTAAGCTTGTTTTGTGTCCTGAGGAACTTGGCTTGGTAACTACCAGGCTGGAGGCCCCAAAATGAGGCCAGACAGAAATGTGAGTTGCACCCCACCTGCGGCTAGATACAGCTGAACAGACATGTGGGTTCACTCCATTTGTGGCCAAGGTCCTATCAAACTGCTACCAGCCCTCAGGAGAATTACAGCCTAGCAATGCAGTGGCCATTACGGGGAATGTTCCAATTAGATCAGATCATTTAAGAAGTGCACTTGAAAGCAAGGATTCCCAAATTAAACAGAATGAGATACCTGTTTTAATTGACAAGCTGAAGCTTCCAAAAGGTTTTGAAGTTTCAAAGTAGTTTCATTGCAAAAGGCTAATACAAAATTAAAGTTGTAAACAAGTACCCAAAACAGAAGGCTATAAGGCCTCCTGCTGTTCCCCTTTCCTTGTGTACTCATTCTGCTGATCCTCTGTCTCAATTATTTTTCCACAACTGAAAACCAAAGTCTGCCGAGTTCATGGCCTTCCAGACACCCCCATATCTACCTTAAGGGCCCCCATATGGGCTACTCCCAGAGTTGTAGAAATAGAGGGATTTCCTGGGAAATTGCTATTATTTCCTAAAACGGCCCAGGGGGATCTTCGGCAAATAGCAGAGCCTCCAGAGGGCATCCTTGAAAAACTGGCAGAAGCCAGCGGAATGTGAAAAATCTTAAGAGAATTAGTGCTTCCCAATCTGTCTGTAGTGCCCACTGGAGAGAGGAAAATAAAATTTCACCTTGTCCGTTCCTTTTCAAATCCAGACCTAGAGATAGCTATTGTCTTCTTATTTGCCTTGTTTGTATAACTGTGTTGGTTCTCTGCCTGCCTGGGATGTGCGGGTTGCTGGTTCTTTCTTTTGGCTATCACTAGGAGTGACCCTGCATTTGGAGAAGGTAATAATACACTTTGCACCTCTTCAATGACCCCTCTTACACCAGATGGGGGTGTTATTCAATACTGCCAGAAATATTTAAAATTAGAACTATGTACTCAGAGAGAAGCCAATTGAATAATGTAGTTGCATAGGCAGCTTAATCTAGAATGTCATTTAAGTTACAACCCAATTCTTTGGGGAATTAAAAGCAACTGTCCTTATCTCACAAATCTTTACAAAACTCAATATGGAGCTCTAGAGACAGTTCAAAGTTCACCTTTTCCTTTACCAACCCCAAAACTTTCCCTATTTATCTCAAATGACTTGTAAATTATTGGCTCCAGGAAACGGTTTTGGAAGGACTTCTTCCTCCGTTCCTGAAAGTCATGTCTTATCATGTCTTTAAAAGGTAAACATGGCTCATAATCACCTGAGACTGAAAGGAGAAAAAAAATAAATAAATAAAAAGAGGGATAGGAACCTTTTAAAATACAAACTGCTAAAAGGGCTCCTGTGCCCAAACTCTACCACCTTCTCCTTGAGGTTAATTTCAGGGACAAATAAAAATCTTAAAAATCTTTTCTGCAAATATTAGTAACTATAATAAGATCTTCACATCTGTGTGTTTATGTGTATGTTATCAATCCAAGATATTGTTTACCTCTGGATAGTATTGCTAAAATTGATTTGTAAGAAAGTTTTATTCAGTTGGTTTAAAGACAAGCTCTTGTAAGGAGTGAACATTCTAAAACTCTCAAAAAGATAGAAACTAACTCAAATGTTTTTCAAGTTCAGGTGATCTGGGAAAAGAAAGCCAGTGCAAAATTAGAATTTGGTGTTCTCTCTGTTAAAAAGACAAAAGTTTTTCTACTATTTCTTTCTTTCTTTCTTTTTTTGGTGGTGGTTGGAAGGGGTGATTTATTGTCTGCTAATGTCTTTTTGACCTGGAACTTTCCAAAGGATTTGTTAAACTAATTAGGCTTATTTTATATGTTAATTATATGGGAGGCATTATCAAATAAGAAGTAATACTATGTTTTCTTTATGTTGTGTTGTAAGAGTGTGGCACATGTAGCTAAAGTCTATCCCAATTCTACAAAAAATGGCCCCTCATTGCCAGGATTTTGCCATCCTGATGTCCTTGTAACACGGCAACAGTCTGCTCCCCAATCAGAGAAAATCAGAGAAATTAAGATGAGCAAACAATGATTGAAAATGTAATGAATAGTCTTGGCTATGGGAAGCCCTCGATGGCTACTTATTTCTTCCCAGATCCCTGGTAACTCCCATTTTTAAATTTTGACCTATCTTCACCCACCATGGTACATTTAAGATGACTAAGATTATAAATAACATTGGTGGGGAGACTTCCATAAAATTGCAAAAATAGTATACCATTGATGTCTAAACTGCCCTGTCCGTAATCCTGGAAAACCTGTTTTTGTGCCCAGAGGTTTCAGACCTTCTCCCTTTGGACCCTTTGAACTCCTGCAGCTTGGACTTCATTCAACGCCCAGTTAACATGAGTTACCAATATATTTTTTTAAGTTTTTATTCTAATTCCAGTTAACATACAGTGTGACATTAGTTTCAGGGGTACAATATAGTGATTCAATACTTCCATACCTCACCCAGTGCTCATCACAAGTGTCCTCCTTCATCCCTATCACCTACGTCACCCATCCCTCCACTCCTCTCCTGCCTGATAAACATCAGTTTGTTCTCTAAGAGTCTGTTCCTTGGGGTGCCTGGGTGGCTCAGTCAGTTAAGCATCTGCCTTTGGCTCAAGTCAGGATCCCAGGGTCCTGGGATGGAGATCCTGGGATCCAGACCCACACTGGGCTCCCTGCTCAAAGGGAACCTACTTCTCGATCCTTTTCTGCAGCTCCCATTGCTTGTCTGCTCTCTCTCTCTCTCTGTGTAAAAAAAAAAAAAAAATCTTAGAAAAAAGAAAGATAAATTCTGTTTCTTGGTTTGTAGGGACAAACCAAATCACTCTCTCTCCCCCCGCCCCTTTGCTTGTTTTGTTTCTTAAATTCCACATATGAATGAAATCATGCAGTTTCTGTCTTTTTCTGACTGACTTATTTCACTTAGCATAAGGCCCTCTAGTTTCATCCATGCCATTGTCAATGGCAAGATTTCTTTCTTCTATAGCTGAGCAGTATTCCATTATATATATACAATGGAAACAGCCCATGTGTCCATCAACTGATGAATGGATAAGGAACATGTGGGCTGTCTCCATTATTTGGTATTGTAGATAAAGTTGCTATAAACATCGGGGTGCATGTATTCTTTTGAATTAGCACTTTTGTATTCTTTGGGTAAATACCCAGTAGTGCAATTCTGGGTCATAGGGTAGCTCTATTTTTAACTGAGGAACATCCATACTGTTTTCTAGAGTGACTGCACCAGCATATCATCGCCAACAATTGTTGTTTTTGTGCTGTTGATTTTAGCCATTCTGACAGGTGTGAGGTGATAGCTCATCACACTTTTGATTTGTATTCCCCTGATGATTCATGATGTTGAGCATCTTTTCATATGTCTGTTAGCCTTCTGTATGTCTTCTTTGGAAAAATGTCTATTCATATGTTCTGCTCTTTTTAAAATTGGGTTCATTTTTGGGGTGTTGAGTTTTAGAAGTTCTTTATATATTTTGGACACTAACTCTTTATCAGATATGTCATTTATACATATCTTCTCCCATTCCATAGGTTGCCTTTTAGTTTTGTTGATTGTTTCCTTTGCTGTTCAGAAGCTTTTTGTTTTAATGAAGTCCCAATACTTTATTTTTTCCTTTTGTTTCCCTTGCCTTAGGAGACATATCTAGAAAGAAAGTTTATCAATATATTTTTGTTATTTTTTGTATGTTTTCCTGATGGGTTTAAAGCCTTTTCCTGCCACAATGATAGTGGCTTCACAATGGGAAAAAAATGTTAAAAAATGTGTTTCCCACTTGGGGTTTACCTTCTATAATCTTTGGTGAAAAGGTCACGCATTTCACTGGGCAAATCATATGAGCTTTAATAAAAACCTTGCAGATTTTTGGATTTCTATCAGTAAATAGCCTTCTGTTGGTCCCTTGCTGTCTGGTGCTGGTCTAACCAGCTACTGTAAGTCTCTACTGTCTTTTGCTAAAGTCTATCACCAACAGGATAAAGAAGCCTCCCAGATCCCAATTCAAAGCATCCTGCTGGTCACAGTGTAGTGTCTATCATTGGGTATTTCGGAATGTCATCAGAGGAAGATAGCCCTTGAGGTCAGTTGAAAAAAACCTTACCAAGACCTCCTAATGACTAATACCTTTGCAAAACTAGAAGGCGTTGATCCTTACATACATATCACACAGCTTAGGAAGTCTTAGCCTGACACTTGATCCTGTATAGATACTGGGGACCTCTGAATCAAATTGATGAAAAGGGAATCAGCTTACATCAAAGTAGACTGCTTCCACCCAAGAAAGCAGATCAAGACTTCATACATTAACTAAACATGAAACCCTTCTCCTTTTTCTTTCCTTTACTCTGGCATTGGCCTGGAAAGATAACATCCACATCCCTATCTCCCAGGCTAAGATGGATAACCTCTGGAATTTAGAACAGCCTTTTATTTCAGGCCAGGAGAAAATCCAATTGTGTCTTTAAGTTTTCATAAGAAAATAGGACATCTTGGGGCACCTGGGTGGCTCAGTTGGTTAAGCAACCTCTTCTTGATTTCAGCTCAGGTTTTGACCTCAGGGTTGTTCAAATGGAGTTCAAGCTCCATTTGAAAATGAAAAACAACAACAAAAAAGGACATTTCATTGGTCAATTCCCCTAAATTTACATCATTGAATCAGAAAGGACCTAACAAGAAGTCATCTCCATGACATCAGAGTGCAAGGTGAGGCAGCAAGTGCTGATGGAGAAGCTTCAAAAAATTATACAGACAATCTAGCTAAGATCATTAATGAAAGTAAAGAACAAACTTCAATATACTCCAAACAGCCTTCTATTGGAAGAAGCCATCGAAGACTTGCATAGCTAGGGAGATATCAACATCTACCTTCAAAGCTTCAAAGGATAGGCTGACTATTTAGTTAGGGACTAAAGCAGCTGGTGACCTGAGGTTAAAGCCTATGCTCATTTACTATTCCAAAAATGCTAGGGCTCTTAAGAATTATGCTGAATCTGCTCTACTTATGCTCCGTAAGTGAAACAACAAAACCCAGATGACATCACATCTACTTACATCATGGTTTACTAAATATTTTAAACTCACTGTTGAGACTTACTGCTCAGGAAAAAAAAAAAGAGAGATTCATTTCAAGATACTCCTGCTCATTGACAATGCACCTGGTCACACAAGAGCTTTGATGGAGATGTACAATGAGATTAATGTTGTTTTCATACCTGCTAACACAACATCCATTCTGTGGTTAATGGATCAAGGAGTCATTTCAACCTTCAAGTCTTATTATTTAAGAAGTGCGTCTTGTAAGGCTACAGATAGTGATTGTTCTGATGGATCTGGGCAAAGTAAATCAAAAACTTTCTGGAGAGATTTCACCATTTTAGATGACATTCAGAACATTAGCAACTCATGGGAAAAGGTCAAAATATCCACATGAGCAGGAGTTTGGAAGAAGTTGATTCCCACTCTCATGAATGACTTTAAGACATCCATAGAAGAAGTAACTGCAGATGTGGTGGAAACAGCAAGAGAACTAGAATTAGAAATGGAGCTTAAAGACGTGACTGAAATGTTGCCATCTCATGATTAAACTTGAACAGATGAGGAGTTGTTTCTTACAGATGAGCAAAGAAACTGGTTTCCTGGGATGGCACTTACTGCTGGTGAAGATTCATGAAGACTGTTGAAATGACAGTAGAGGATTTAGAATATGATATAACCTGGTTGATAAAGCAGAGGCAGGTTTGAAAGGATGGACTCCAATTTTAAAAGAAATTCTACTGTGGGCAAAATGTTATCAAGCAACGTCACATGCTATAGAAAAATTGCTCATGAAAGGAAGAGTTAATCAACATGGCAAATTTCATTGTTGTCTTAACTGACCCACCTTCAGAAACTACCACCCTGATTAGTCAGCAACCAGCAATATGAAGGTAAGACCCTCCACCAACAAAAAGATTATGTTCACTGAAAGCTCAGGTGATTTTTTTTTTTTGCAATAAAGTACTTTTAAGTAAGGTATGCGTGTAATTTTTTAAGACATAATACACACTTAATAAACCACAGTATTGTGTAAACATAACTTATATATGCACTGGGAAACCAAAAAATGAATTTGACTCATTTTATTGCCATACTCACTTTTTTGTGGTGATATGAAACCAAACCTGCTGGGGAGACATCAAGGACTAAAGGTCACAGTTCTCCCCTTGACCTCAAGTAAAAGGACAACTGAAACTCCTTGCAGAAGTTTCCAAGTCTCCATCTAGAGAGTTTTGCAGATTCTTGTTAGATGCATGTGGCCATAGGCCCCATTTCCTCTGCTGATGGAGGGAACTGGGAATTCTGCAGGTGGTATCCTTTGTTGCCAAAGCTAACATCCTATAGGCCTGCAGGCCCCAAGCAACTGAGCGAGATCATCTCTTTTTTTGGCAAGCATTTAAAAAGGCTCCACAGCAGTGGTTCCTAGAAACCATGCTAAGGATTTGCGGGAATACGCTCTGCTCTCACCACCCGCCTGCTGCTTCTTTAGCCTCAGAGTTGGGCTACCAATTTAAATATTCCAGCATAGATGCCTTCCTTTTGGTTTCTTGACCAGCTCCTTGAGGATGGTCCATAACCTTTTAGCCACCTCCTTGCTCTGCAGGTGGTTCAACCCTGTTTTGTTTTGTTTTCATCCCATTTTGTTTTAGTCTCTGAAACCTCTCCTGTTGTGGTCCCAGGATGTCTAGTGAGCTGTGAGCACCTAATTTACATTCCCTAAGTTAAGCTCATGTATTGGGCCTTCCTTTCTTTTTTTCTCTGAGTTGTTTATTTGCTGCACTTGAATTCATTACTCATGGAAAAATTCAACAGGTAAATCCATCACAAATTAAATTAGTTCAGTGAACTAAAATGACCATAAGCACTCAATGTAAAATATTTTAACATTTAAAAAATCCATAGCAAGATTTATCATTTATAATAAACATAGATGTTATTAAAATAAATAATACACCTAGAAACTAGAATTTTTCAGTTTTGACTTCAGACATGTTGAGTATATTTGGGTCTGTGTATTTTTTTTCTCAACATCTCTTATAGCTACTTATGGCCAGGTAATAGCACCCTGGACAATGGGAAATAAATGGAGAAGTGTGTAAAATTTCTGGTGTGAGTCTTTAAAAGGTGGGGTATGCCCTTTCTTGTTCTAATGTTCTTCTTGTGCCTGGAATGTGAACATGATGGCTGGAGCTAAAGCAGCCTTATGAATCATGAGGCAGAAGGTTACTAAGGATAGCGAAAGAAGCATCAAAGAGCCTGAACTCCTGTGGTTCCTATTCTAGTCCTGGACCACCTTGTCAAATCCTAAAGTGAGAGTAAAATAAATAGGTGTCCAGTTTAAACTACTGTTATTTTTATTGTTGTTAATTTTAAATTACTTGCAACCAAACCGATCCTAATACAAACACCAAAATCATCAAAGAGCAAAGGATACATTTCACATTGTTCTTTAAAGGATGGGAAAAACATTTATGCCATACAGGACTGCTTTTGCTTTTGTCACTTTAAACAGACCCAGAAGGATATTCATTGGAGCTGCAAACAGTAACTCACCATGCTCACAATCTTTAGTGTTAGAGCTGCTTATATACACAAGATGAAACAGAAGTTATTATATACAGCCACGATGTTTCCTTTTTTGTTATCACCAAGAATAAAATAATCTCATGTTGAGTATGGAAGCAGTAATGATATCATAGCATCAGGAAAGCTTCAGGTTAGAAATAATGGAAACATGAGTTTTCTTTAAAAAATAAAAACAAAAACAAGAAGAAGACCTGCCCAAACAACCAAACAAACAAATAGAACAGGGTTAACATAAAATATGTGGATGGTAAAAGCCAGCCTTTATAGTCTCAATTTCAAATATCTTCAGGAACGAACAACTGATTTAAACGTGGTGTGATTTAAGACTACTGGAGTGACAGGAACTCATACTCAAAACCTGAGAGTCCATGCTCCGCCTGAACACACTCAGCTCTTTCTAAAACATGTTTCCAGCCAAATAAAACACACTGGTGAGCTGTTCCTATGTCTGGACCACCAGTTTGTGCTGCTAGTAAATTTTGATCAACAGGGGCGCCTGGGTGGCTCAGTGGGTTAAAGCCGCTGCCTTCGGCTTGGGTCATGATCCCAGAGTCGTGGGAACGAACCCCACATCGGGCTCTCCGCTCTGCGGACAGCCTGCTTCCTCCTCTCTCTCTCTGCCTCTCTGCCTACTTGTGATCTCTGTCTATCAAATAAATAAATAAAAATCTTTAAAAAAATTTTTGATCAACATTTGCTTTGGATTATAGCAATTAGATTCCATTGTTGGAGCAAGACATGATAAGGCATCAAGGGATTTACAATCAAGGGGAGGAAGGCAAGATGGACAAACACAATTTCTATTTGCATGCTGATATTTAGAGACTGAAATGCCTCATGAGGATTAGGAGTTATAATATGGGAAGGTTACCTTTGGACTGGGTATGAGGTATAGATGCTAAGGGAGTCATCCAGATCAGAAACCAAACCCAAGTACTAGACAGAAAGGAAAGAAGTGCACGGCCAGGACTGGGATCCAGAGATATCTAATTTTCCAAAACTAGCGTTTCAAATCCAAATAGTAAACCATCAGTCTTTTTCTTCCTTTTCAGGTTCATGAGCTATAATTGACATATAATACTGTGTAAGTTCAAGGTGTACAGTGTATAGCCAACAGTCTTTGAAGCATTAGTAACCTGTATTACATAACACAATCAGGGTTAAATTCAGGAAAGACAGCATGCAGAAAACACACTGATAGGTTGATAGTCATTCTTCCCATACCCACTCAAAAATACAAGGGTCAAAAATAATGACATAAAATCAGGATTTATTAGCAAAGCCTTGAGTTAATGACTTACTTGGTTCAAATCCCCTTTCATTTAAATAAGTGATTTGATCTTAGAAATTAAGAGTGTATCTGTTTCCTTCAATTTATATTTTGATTATTGACAAATGTACATTATTTCATATACTGTGGTTAAGATAGGCTACATATGATCCAACTCTCTGTATGAAAAAAACTGACAATTCAGAAAATTAAAACATTTTCCTATAATATGCTTTTTTCTAGGCATAACACTATACCTGAATTAATTACCTAGCTAGAAAAAAATACATAATTTTATTTGAGTTGGTAAAAGAACCAGAATATTAGAAGATACTGTGAGAAATGTGCACTGAAAAGAAGAGCTAGGAATGAATCACAAATCTTAGACTTTATCTTCACTTGTGATATAGCTTTACTTGAGTGAAGGGGAAAAGCACATATGAAAAATTGCCAAAGAAGCTCAATATATAGGAATCAACACATTGACATCTAAAAGAGGAAAGCATGGTTCAATAGCATCAGTTCAATTCCTCACATCTACATTGTGGGACAGATGGAGAAACAAATTGACATATAAAAGGTCACTGATTTTGATATTCCTAGGATAGAAATGATTCCAACTGGGAGTAAATCCACAAGTCACTGAAGTGTGAAGGGCTAATCCACTTTATTGCCTTCATCAAATATTTAGAAATGGTACAATACTCATTGGAAAGAATTAAAAGGATAAGAAAGGAATTTTTCAGTTCTACAGTTTAAATATGCACAAGCTAAATACCTTATTAAAACACTGGCATTTTTCTTCTATGAAAACAAGAGCCTTCTTAGTGGAATTTGAGACACAGTCAACAGGACTATATATCCAAAAGATATTATATCTTTTCCATACATCTTTATTTGGTAACACCCAAATCCCACCTTTTGCATATTTTGCAGAATGGAAGAGGCCAGGTGGTCATAGGCCAGTCACTTGGTCTGCTGGCCCAGTGACTGATTTTTTACAGTAAGAATTTGATGTTAAAGATTTACATTAAAGATTCAGTTGCTGGCCTGAAACAGAATACCAGTAAGTCTTCCCGCATGCATTGCTTCTTCCCCAAATTGTTTCAGAGATATGGATTTTTAAAAGTCCGCTAAACTGTATGTGGCTATTTTTAGAATCATTAAGGATAAAGCCTTCAGTATATGAGGTTGATTACTCGAAAAAGAGTTACCTTGGGGACACCTGGGTTGCTCAGTGGGTTAAAGCCTCTGCCTTCAGCTCAGGTCATGATCCCAGGGTCCTGGGATCGAGCCCCACATCGGGCTCTCTGCTCAGCAGGGAGCCTGCTTCCCCATTTCTCTCTCTACCTGCCTCTCTGCCTACTTATGATCTGTGTGTGTCAAATAAATCAATAAAATCTTTAAGAAAAAAAAAAAGAGTTACCTTGGGATCCATCCCAAATATAGTGAAATAATGCATTAAGCAAAAGCTTCAAAATCAGAAACTTCCTCCTAATATTCTTAAAATTTTACACAGTAAAACTCAAAGAATCCAGCCAGGATAAAATTGGTTCAATAGGATACAAGAGGTTATGACACAAAACAGTAGTCATCACAATATATACAGCTTTGCTGATCAGATACCAATGGTTCTTTTTCAGAACACTGGATGTCCTTTTAAGATTTTATTGATAAGGGGTAAGATACCCACACAGGATGGGACTGTTAAAAGATAATCTATATTCTCCAAAAAAACTAAAAGGTATTGTAAACAAGGTATAACACATAAACTGCACTTAGCGTTCTCCTCAATCCAAGTTACGGTTCCCAGTAACTGTTAGAATCCCTAAGCAATGGGTCAACGATCAGAATTACATGACTTGTTTTTGTTTTTATTAGTTAAGATGGTGGAAAAATAGACCAGTGTTGTAAGCACGATAGATTTGAAATAATAATGCCTAAATTAGAGTCACAGCTGGGCCACCTTTGGCTGGGCAGCCTTGGACAATTCACTTTATTTATTTCATCTTGAGTTGCCTTTCTATAGGTCTGACATTTAGTATGTAATATGCTATGGGCAGGTATTTTTTCCCTTTAGGAATTCCTGGAAGGTGAAAAATAAAAATAAAAATAGAAAGGGAATTCCTGGAAGGTTCTGTTGTCCTTTCCTTATGACATCTATTGGAAATACCCCTGCTTTCTCCTTCAGGATCCCTCTTACTGGTCCCCAGACCCAAAAGTAATCAGATTCCTCTTGTGGTGATTAGTTTGGAAAAGGGCATGCGACTCAAGTTAGGAACATTGAAATCAAGAGCTCTGAGAAAATTCATTCTTATTTCTCTGATGAAACTTCTGCTTTCTTTCTCCGGACCTGGCGGGCTGCAGAATGTCAAATCTGAAATGTCATGATCTCTCTGCCACTCCAGAGGTGACACCAATATTTTGAGAAAGTCTAAGTCCAAGGATTGCCAGGAAAAATGGACACAGAACCCGGGATGAAGTTAGCACTAAAGTTGACCCTACTCTGCACTTCCAGTTACATAAGTTAATACATTTCCTATTGCTTTAGCCAATTGGAGTTAGTGCTCTAATTCCAAAGTTGAATTGGGATTTATGCCTCCAAGACCTGCACTGGCCTTAACATCCTCAGTGACTTTGTTGAATGCAACAACCTTTAAAAGTCCCCTCCATCTCTCAAATTCTGAGTCTATATTGGTATTATTTAGAGGTTCACTAACAAATCAAGTCAATCTCCCAGCTGATTTCATTCTCCTACGGTTCTTTGACAATAATTTGAAATTTTTTAAACTAGTCAGTTGTGACCTATCACAAAGGGCCATTATTGTTCTATAGTAGTAGCTTGCTGTTGTTATTGTCAGTGTGGTTATTGTTACTATATTGGTTTTATGTTTCTCTAATTGTTTACTGATATCTGGTTTAAATTTTATATTGCACCAAATCATGTATCTTGAAACACTACTCATAGCTTTCCTGTTTTATGCCACCTATATACAACATCATCTGGCAATAAGAATAACATATTTTTAATCAAAGAAGTCTATTCTGTAAAGTCAGCATTTCAATACACTTTTTATAGGAAAGTGTATTGAAACGTTCATAGGAAGAAATGAAATTAAACATAGAAAGTAATGAATATAGTCTCCAATATGAAACATAGTTAAATATTTTGTTTTTTTCCCAAATCTAGGGAATTGGCAGTCTCTTTTTCTTCAAAAATTTCGTATGACTCCTCCTTTCATTTCCTTTAGAGATTTCAATTACATGCATGTTAGGACTTTGACTATTACTCCACTAAGGCTCTGTTCATTTTCTCCTCAATCTGTTTCCTCTCTGGTCTTTAGATTCAATGATTTCTATTAACCTGTTTCTGTTTATCTCTTTCTTTTTTTAAAAATTTTATTTATTTATTTGTCAGAGAGAGTGAGCACAGGCAGAGAGAGTGGCAGGCAGAGGCAGAGGGAGAAGCAGGCTCCCTGCTGAGCAAGGAGCCCGATGTGGGACTCGATCCACATGTGGGATCATGACCTGAGCTGAAGGCAGCTGCTTAACCAACTGAGCCACCCAGGCATTCCTGTTTATCTCTTTCTTATGCCATCTCCAATCCATTGTCAAATCCATCAGTGAGTTTTTACTTCAGGAAACTTATTTATTTAACAAAATTTCCATTATGTTTTTTTTTTTTAATTTAAATTCAAGTTAGTTAACACATAGTGTAGTGGTTTCAGGAGTAAAATTTTGTGATTCGTCACTTACGTATAACACCCAGTGCTCATCACAGCAAGTGCCCTTCTTAATGTCCATCACCCATTTAGCCCACCCCCACCCACCTCCCCTCATTGGGTGCAACAACCCTCCCTCAGTTTGTTCTCTATAGTTTAGAGTCTCTTATGGTTTACTTCCCTCTCTGTTTTTATCTTATTTTATTTTTCATTCCTTTCCCCTGTGTTTGCTTTGTTTCTTAAATTCCACATATGAATGAATGAGTTAAATCATATGGATTTGTCTTTCTCTGACTTACTTTGCTTAGTACAATACACTCTAGTTCCACTTACATCATTGCAAATGGCAATATTTCACTCTTTCTTGATGCCTGAGTAATATTCTAGTGTGTGTGTGTGTGTGTGTGTGTGTGTGTGTATACCACATCTTTATCTATTGATCCATGGACGGGCATTTGGGCTCTTTCCATAATTTGGTTATTGTTGATAGTGTTGCTCTAAACACTGGGATTAATGTACCTCTTCAAATAAGCATTTTTGTATCCTTTGAGTAAATACCTAGTAGTGCAATTTCTGGGTCATAGGGTATTTCTATTTTTAGCTTTTTGAGGAATCTGCATACTGTTTTCCCCAGTGGCTGTACCAGTTTGCATTCCCACCAACCGTGTAAGAGGGTTCCCCTTTCTCCACATCTTCTCCAACATCTGCTATTTGCTGAGTTGCTAATTTTAGCCATTCTGGCAGGTATGAGGTGCTATTTCATTTTGGTTTTGATTTGTATTTCCCTGATAATAAGTGATACTGAGCATTTTTTCATGTCTGTTAGCCATCCAAATGTCTTCTTGGAGAAATTTCTGTTCAGTCTTCTGCCCATTTTTAATTGTATAATTTATTTTTTCTATGTTGAATCATATGAGTTCTTTATAGATTCCAGATACTAGCCCTTTCTTTACTATGTCATCTGAAAATATCTTCTCCCATTCTATAGGCTGCCTTTTAGTTTTGTAGTGCCCTTTGCTGTGCAGAAGCTTTTTATATTGATGAAATCCCTATAGTTCATTTTTGCTTCTGTTTCCCTTGCCTCAGGAGACATAGCTAGAAAAATGTTGCTATGGTCAATGGTAGAGAAATTACTGCCTATCCTCTCTTCTCTCTCTTCTCTGATTTTTATGGTTTCATGTTCACATTTAGGTCCTTTATCCATTGGAGTTTGTTTTTGTGTAGGTTTTAAGAAAGTGGCCCAATTTTATTCTTTTAGAGGTAGCTGTCTAGTTTTTCCACCATTTATTGAAGAAATTCTTGATCTATCTTTCTATTCTGACTGATAGCCTCGCTAGATAGAGTATTCTTAGCCACAAGTTTTTTTCTTTCAGCACTTTGAATATTCCATGCCATTGTCTTCTACCTGGCAAAGTTTCTGCTGAAAAATCAGCTGATGGCCTTATGGGGTTTCCCTTGAATATAACTGTTTTCTTTTCCCTTGCTGCCTTTAAAATTCTCTCTTCATCACTACCTTTAGCCATTTTAGTTACTATGTGTCTTGTTACAGACTTCATTGGGTTGATTTTGTTGGGAGCTCTCTGTACTTCCTGGATTGGGATTTCTGTTTCCTTCCCCAGATTCAGGAAGTTTTCAGCTATCATTTATTTCAATAAATTTTCTGCCTCCTTTTGTGTCTCTTCTACTGGTATCCCTATAATGTAAATGTTATTATGTTGGCTATATTGCTGAGTTTCCTAAGTCTATTTTCATTTTTTTTTAAATTACTTTTCTCTCTGCTATTCAGATCAATTGCTTTCCATTACTCTGTCTCTCAGGTCACTGATCTTCCACTGTTCTTTCACTTCCTCTAGCTTATTATGTATTCCCTCTAGTGTATTTTAAATTTCAGTTATTGAACTCTTCATCTCTGATTGTTTCTTTTTTACATTTTCTATCTCTTTGTTAAGGGTTTGACTGAGGTCCTCTACTTTTTTCTCAATTCCAATGAGTATCTTTATGATCATTACTTTATATTCTCTATCAGGTATATTGCTTTTCTCCATTTCCTTGAGGTGTCTTGCTGTGATTTTCCAGTTCTTTCATTTGGAACATATTCCTCTTTTTATTTTGCCTAACACTCCATGTCTGTTTCTATGTGTTAAGAAA
Organism: Taxidea taxus jeffersonii; assembly: GCA_003697995.1. NCBI lineage: Eukaryota > Metazoa > Chordata > Mammalia > Carnivora > Mustelidae > Taxidea > Taxidea taxus. The sequence continues at coordinate 81,875 of ML101964.1, read as the reverse complement.
GTCAGTTATGCCTCCTGCTTTTGAAAGTAGTGACCTTATGAAGAAGAGGTCCTGTAATGTCCTGCAATGCAATGTCCCTTGTCCACCAGCACCTGGCCCTTTTGGAGTGCCTTCTATGTATATTGTGTGCATCCTACTATTGTGACTGAGCTGTGTTTGCCTTCAGTCCAGTCATCTGCAATGGCTCTCTTTGCATATGGGCAAAGCTTAGTCCCTGTGTTGTTCATGGGCCAGTCTGGAGCCACACTGGGCTTGAGTTGAATCAGAGTAGGCATTTGCCAGAGATGCAGTAGCACCAAACTGCAGGGCATTTTCCCCTTGTTGTGCCCTGAGAAGTTTTTGTTTGTGGGTGGGAACTATAGGCAGACTAGTTGTTTGCCCCAGTCCACCACTAGACCCTTATTCTGATGGTTGTACATGGTTATCTTTCCCTCTCCATGGTGCAGGAGTCACTTTGGAGTGGTGCTGGCCCCTGCCAGGGCTGCTTGCTCACTACCAAGCTTGTGGCACTGCTTTGGATAGGCTCTAGCCAAGAGAAATTTTTTAAAAGATTTTATTTATTTATTTATTTATTTGACAGAGATCACAAGTAGGCAGAGAAGCAGGCAGAGAGAGAGGAAGGGAAACAGGCTCCCTGCTGAGCAGAGAGCCCAATGTGGGGCTGGATCCCAGGACCCTGGGATCATGACCTGAGCCGAAGGCAAAGGCTTTAACCCACTGAGCCACCCAGGCACCCCTAGCCAGGAGTGTATTGATGGGGTAGAACACATGGTGTTAGCAAGACTTTTGCTGACCTGCAGAATGGGACCTGCAGTCACTGGAACGCAGGCAGGCAAGGTTGGAAGGGGCAAATCTGCAGAAGCACATGGGGTCAGGGGTAGGGCAGCAGTCAACAGTGTTAACAAGTTTTGGTGGGACTGCTCTAGGAAGAGACCTGAAGCATAGGCCTGGCTCAGGGCAGGGGGCATGTCCACAGGAAAACATGGGGACAGGGCACAACATTAGTAAGTTAGGTAGTGAGTGTTGGCACTGTGCTGGTTCCTGAAGGTGTCCAGGTGTTTATGCTGGGGAAGGAAATGGCATCCATCAACTCCTTGTTCATGGAGGTCTCCCAAATCCCCACCCCTCCAGCACATGTTCTAAGATTATTTGACAAATTTCCCTCCCATATACCCCAGGCATGTGTTGTGTTTTAAAACTATTGCTTCTAAGCTGTATCTCTGTAGAGCTGTTGATTGTGTTGTCTCTTTGAAGAGAGTAAGGATTCAGTTTTTTTCTTGTCCTCCTAGCTCTCCCAGAGCCAAGCTTGCTGATTTTTAAAGTTACAGGTGTTAAGTTCTGCTGATTGTAAAAACTCACAGGATTCATCCCCTTTGGTTTCCAAAGTCAAATATTATGAGAATTTGTCTCATCTAAGTGGGTCCCCTATGTGGACTCCATGGTGTGTCTGTTCCTCTCCCTTCTCCATGCCTGTGCCATCCATCCCTCATGTTGATAGTTTCACTGGTCCATTTCACTCCCAACCATCTCTCTGCCCTTCCTAACCTTTTCAATATGACCTCTTCTATACATTTAGCTGTGGAGAGACTGTTCTCCCAGTCTTTAGGTCATATGGGGGTTATTTACACTATTATGGGTGTTATCTAGTTTTATCCGTGAGATAAGATGAGCTTAGGTTCTCCTACCCTTCCATTTTTCCCAGAAGTCTCACAAGTCACTTTAAGAAAGCTTTTTTGACTGGCATACAGTCATTAAGAACTGCAATTTACCTACACTTAATTTTGCTGGAAATCAAGTAGTTTGGCCTCTTTGTAGAGAAGTTTCTATTCATCAAAGCAAGGAAGAACGTAGAATCTCCATGGAAAGGAATTTATACCTCTAAGAATCACTACTCCAGAAACCGATAAAATTTAAACTACTGAGCTTGACAGATTATGTAAAGTGTTCTCATCTAACCATTATGTCATTTCATATAAAATCTGGATTTGCAGTATTTAGAACTAAAGATTTTAGTCTTCTTCTATTATGTAGCCAAGGCCCTATTATCTCCAAATCTGAAACAGAGGTCCAAGGCAGAGATATGCTTCAACATCTAACTAAACAAGGAGTCTTCAAATCATAGCATAGACCCTATGGGAGGCTATTGTTTACTGTGTCCCTGTGCAGGGATAGTCAGGATGGAAATTTCCAGAGTCTTAGTCATCATACCAAGAATAATCCATGAAAACACATACTCTACATACCTGAGGCTTGGGTCTCAAATTCCTATTTGGTTTCCTATCCTGGGAAACTAAGCTAAATAGTAGGTAAGCCTCAAAAACTATATTTACCCCCATCATCCTAAGGCACAGATTGGAAGCTCACCAAATAGTCTGTTCCTTGACCCTCTCCTTAAAACTGTACCTTGGGCTTGCCTTTTGGATCTATTTTTCCTACTGTAGAGAAAGAAGGGTATGAAAAGACAAGACCAGTGATGGAAAATGAGCCCTTCCTCCTCAAACTAGTGACCAGCTGGCCTAAGTTCTTACCAATTTCGTTTTATCTGGGTACCACTTTAACTTAGTTTCCAAGTGCAATGATACTTCTTAGGTAAAGAGCCATGCAGGTTGGTGGTATCATATCAACTATATGGGGGAAAATGGAGGAGAGAAGAGACATGTAGAGATATCATCACTATTGTCCACAAATTATGTTCTGTAAGATGCAGTTGGGAGAGATGATGCCAATGACCAAAGACCTGTAGGAATCCTACATCTCATAGAAGCTTTGTCATATGCTCATGACTGTAGGTCAGGTAACTGATGCCCATATGGTGAATAAGCTCCATCTATGGGGAGAAAGAAAGGCGAAGAAAGAGGGAAAAACTAAAATCCCCTGAGTGCTCATCAAAAATAAACTGAATTTATTTTGGAACACTCCAGCTCAATTTGAATTGACTGTTTTTTTTTTTTCCATTCATGAAAACTGAAGTCTCCTTAGCTCAGTAATAGAGAATATTTTTATGTGTCTTAAAGCGAAATGAATCCCCCTAAACAATATTTTTGAGTGCACATAGTGGTTCTGTGCTTAAAATTGCCTCACAAAGCAAATTTTTCTGACGTAGATACTAAAAAAGAGAAAGTGTAGGATCATGGAGAATGAATATTTTTCACTTTAATAGATTATCTGTGAAATGGAAATGGCCATGAAAATAACCACACCGACTTATGTTCCAACAGCATTGTATCAGAATATTGGTTTCCAAAAAAAAAAAAAAATACTGGTTTCCCCATAAGTTCATCAGAACATATTATCAAACTTAAATTGATTTTAAATCTGAGCAAATTGTAATGGGTTTAATTAAAATATTATATTTCTTCTATGAATTTATATTAATATTCTATCCATAGCTAACCATCTATTATTGGTTGTTTGCATTTTACTTTCTAGTCAGTGTAACTCTGTATTATTGTAGTTATTAATTCCTTAACTGTTATTTATGTTCATCTAATTGCCTTTTTAATAAAGGAGATATTAATTTTATGGGTTTAGATACATAAAATTTTTTCTGCTTTATTTTAAAGGCCTTTGCTATTTTTGTTACAAAAGATTCTCTAATAGTTTATAATTTTGATTTTAACATTTAGGACTTTCCATCTGAAACTTACTTTGGCTATGGTGTGAGATAGAATTTTTTTTTCACCAAATGTATAGCCAAGTGTCCCCAAATAATTTGTTGAATTTTTTTCTTCTTGCTCTGTTGATTTGAAGTGACACTGTTCTCACACACCCAATTTCCAGATAGATATGTGGCTGTGCTTCTATCTAATGTTTTGTTTTTCTTTTCCATTGATCTATTTATTTGTCTCATGCCACATGAGCCGTTCTCATTGTTCTTCTCTCCTAAAATTATTGTAGTTATTCCTGCTCATTTACTTTCACGGGTGATTTTGATTTAGCATCTAGGTGATTTTTATTTTCTTATTTATATTTTCTCTATTTTTAAAAAATTACTGTGTACAATTTTTATAACCTAAAAATGTAGGTATTATATTTTTTGTTTTTATAAGGAATATGATATTTTAAATGAAAAAAAATAAAGAAAACATTTCTGGATATGGCTTTGCTTTCTTTAATCACCTAGTTTGATGCACATGCCTGATGCTAATTTCAGAGGCTTTCTTTTGTTTTAACAACTTCTGTACCAGTTATGTAAAAAGATACTACTTAGGGCAACTGCAAGACAGCATAGCATAGTGGGAAGCACTTGAGTTTTGATAAACAAGACCTAGGATCCAGTTTATTTGATAATGGATAAGCCAAATGGATTTTTTTATTTCCCTTTAAGCTGTATGTATGAATGTATGCATCTTTAGTTAAGTAGAATTGACATATAACATATGAGTTTCAGGTATACACAGAAATTATTTGATATTTGTATAAATTGCAAATGATCACCTCAATAAGTCTAGTTAACATCTACCACCATACATAGTTACCATTTTCTTATGATAAGGACTTTCAAGATTTACTCTTTCAGCAACTTCTGAATATACAATATCATATTTTTAACTATTGTCACCAGGCTGTACATTACATTCTCATGACTTAGATTATAGATGGAATTTTGTAACTTTTGACTCCTCTTGCCCATTTTACCCTCTGTCCCAGCAACCACAAGTTTGTTTTCTGTATCTATGAGCTTGGTTTTTGTTTCTTTGTTTCTTTTAATTTATTTATTTTTTAGTTTTAACAGATAAGTGAGAATATATGGTGTTTATCTTCCTCTGTCTGACTTATTTCATTCAAAATCCACTCATGTTTTTACAAAGTGGAAGATTTGTTTTCTTTTTAATGGCTGAATGGTATTTGTGGAATTCCAAATTCTTTATCCATTTATCCATCAATGGACATTAGGTTACTTTCATATCTTGGCTATTTTAAATAATCCTGCACTGAACATGGATTGCAAATATCTTTTCAAATTACAATGGGTCCTTGAACAAACACCCCTTGAACTGCTGAAAATCCATGTATAACTTTTAACTGCCACCCTCTATATTAACTAATAATAGCCTGCTATTGACCAGAAGCTTTACTGATAACACAGTTGTTTAACACATATCTTGTATAAGCATTATACACTGCATTCTTTTTTTTCTTCAAATTTTTTATTTAAATCCTAGTTTGTGCAATGTTGGCTCCAGGAGTAGAATTATATTCTTTTTCTTTTCTTTTCTTTTCTTTTTAATTTAATTTTATTTTTTTTAAGATTTTATTTATTTATTTGTTAGAGAGAGGGAGAGAGCAAGCACAGGCAGACAGAGTGGCAGGCAGAGGCAGAGGGAGAAGCAGGCTCCCTGCCAAGCAAGGAGCCCGATGTGGGACTCGATCCCAGGACGCTGGGATCATGACCCGAGCCAAAGGCAGCTGCTTAACCAACTGAGCCACCCAGGCATCCCTTAATTTTATTTTTATTTAAACATATAATGTAACCCCACCACCCTCTCCCAACCCCCCTCACAGAATTATATTCTTAAAATGAATTAAGCTAGAGAAAAGAAACATTCTTAAGAAAATCAAAAAGAAGAGGAAATACATTTACAATACTATAAAGAAAATAAATCTGGGTAAGGCCCCCACATGGTTCAAACATGTTTGTTCAAGACCAACTGTAACATTCTATTTTCTTTGGATAAATACCCAGAAATGAAATTGTTGGATCATATCATAGTTTTATTTTTCATTTTTTTGAAGAACCCCCATACTGTTTTCCATAGTGGTTGCACCAGTTTACATCCCCACCAGCAACATGAGAGGGCTCATTTTTCTTCATATACTTGTCAACACCTGTTGTTTCTTGTGTTTTTGAAGATAGTCATTCTAACAAGTGGGAGATGATATCTCATTGTGGTTTTGGTTGGCATTTCCCTGATAATTAATGATGTTAAGCATTTTTTCAACTTTCTAGTGTTCATCTGTATGTCTTCTTTGGAAATATGTCTATTTAGATCCTCTGACCATTTTTGCTTGTTTGTTTACTTGTTTTTTGTTTTTTTTTTTTTGTTTTTTTTTTTTTTTTAAAGATTTTATTTATTTATTTGTCAGAGAGAGAGAGTGAGCACAGGCAGACAGAGTGGCAGGCAGAGGCAGAGGGAGAAGCAGGCTCCCTGCTGAGCAAGGAGCCCGATGTGGGACTCGATCCCAGGACGCTGGGATCATGACCTGAGCCGAAGGCAGCTGCTTAACCAACTGAGCCACCCAGGCGTCCCTGTTTTGTTTTTTTTTGAGAGTGTGTGTGACTTAGAGGGTTGGGGAGTGGAGGAGAGGGAGAGAGAGAGAATCTTAAGCAGGCTCCAACACCTAGCACAGAGCTTGACCTGGGGCTGATCTCATCACTCTGAGATCATGACCCAAGCTGAAACCAAGAATTAGATGCTTAACGGCCTGAGCCACTCAGCCTCTGACCATTCTTAATCAGATGATGATGATGATGATGATGATGATGATTTTGCTGTTGAGTTGTATGAATTTTTGTACATTTTGGCTATTTGCCCCTTATCAAATATATAATTTGCAAACATATTCTCTCAATCAGTAGATTGCCTTTTCATTTTGTTGATGGTTTAATTTCCCATATAGAGGCTTTTAAGTGAATGTAGTCCCATTTGTTTATTTTTACTTAATACCTTTGCACTGGGAGTCAGATCCAAAAAGTCATTTCCAAGACTGATGTTAAGATGCCTACCACCTATTTTTTTCCTAGGAGTTTTATGGTTTTAGGTCTTATGTTCAAGCCTTTAATCCATTTTGAGTTAATTTTTGTGTAAGTGCAAATGATTAGTTTTATTCTTTTGTATGTGGCTGTACTCTCCTTAGAGTATGTTCTTCTCTACTTTGTCATAAGTTAATTGGGCATATATGCATGGGTTTCTATTGAGCTCTTTGTTTTGTTCCTTGGATCTATGTATCTGTTTTTTGTATCAATAAAATATTGCTTTGATTACTATAGGTTTATAATATTTTTTGAAATAAGGGAGTGTGATGCCTCCAAATTAGTTTACTCAAGATTATTTGGCTATTCTGGGTCTTTTGTGGTTCCACACACATTTTAGAAGTGTATGTGTCTTATTTCTCTGAAAAAATCATTAACATTTTGATAGGGATTGCATCCAATCTATAGACTGGATACTTTAATTATTAATTCTTCCAATCTATGAGCATGAAATATCTTTCCATTTATTTGTGTTTTCTTCAATTTCTTTCATTAGTGTCCCATAGTTTTCAATGCACAGATCTTTTACCTCTTTAAATATATTCTCAAATATTCTTTTTGATGTAACTGTGAGTACATTGTTTTCTTAATTTCTCTTTCTGATAATTATTAGTATATAAAAATGCAACACATTTCTGTATATTAATTTTACATCCTGCTATTTTAATTAATATATTTATTAGTTTTAACATTTTGGGGGGGGTAAGTCTTTGGGATTTTTCATTACATATCATGTCATCTGCAAACAGTGATAGTTTTACTTCTTCCTTTCCAACTTGGATATCTTCCATTTCTTTTTCTTGCCTAATTGCTCTGACTGGCATTTCCACTACTATATTCAGTAATAGTAGTGAGAGTGGTCATCTTTATCTTGTTCCTGACTTCAGAGGAAAATCTCTCAGCTTTAGCTGAGGACTTGTTATACATGGTCTTTGTTATGCTGATGTACAGTTCCCTCTATACCCACATTGTTGAAAGTTTCCTTTTTATCATAAATAGATGTTGAATTTTGTCAAGTGCTTTTTATGTTATCTATTGGGATGACTATATAATTTTTATCCCTCATTTTGTTAATGTGGTATACCACATTGATTGGTTTGCAGATATTGAACTATCCTTATACCCTTGGAGTAAATCCTACTTGATCATGGTGTATGATCCTTTTAATGTATTATTGAATTCAGTTTGCTAATTTTTTATAGAAGATTTTTGCATTTCTCTTCAGTGATACTATAGTTATCTTTTCTTGTAGTGCTCTTGCCTGGTTTTGGTTTCAGGATAATTCTGGCCTCATAAAATAAGTTTAAAAGCTATCTCTTCTATTTTTTTTTCAATCTTTTCCTAGGTTTTGCAACAATGCATTTTTTTCAACTGAAATACAGTTGACATACCATATTACATTACATTAGTTTCATGTGTACAACAGTGATTCAATAACTCTACACATAATGCTATGCTCACCACAGGTAGAGCTACCATCTGTCACCGTACAGCACTATTATAACACCACTGACTATACTCTCTATGCTGTATGTTTTATCCTCATGACTTATTCATTACATAACTGGAAGTCTGTATCTCCCACTTCCCTTCACCCATTTTGCCCATCTCTTTACTCTTGTCCCTTTTGGCAACCATCAGTTTGTTCTCTGTATTTTTGGGTCTCTTTCTGCTTTTTGTTTGTTTATTCATTTGTTTTTAAAGTTCCACATATAAATGAAATCATATGGCATTTGTCTTTCTCTCTCTGGCTTATTTCACTTAGGATCATACTTTCTAGATCCAACCATGGTGTCACAAATGGCAAGATCTCACCCTGTGTATATATGTATCTATTTATTCATCATAATTTTTAAAATTCCATTATAATGAACATACAATATTGTATTAGTTTCAGGTGGAAAATATAGTGATTTATCAATTCTATACATTACTCAGTGCTCCTCATGATAAGTGTATTCTTACTCACCTTCACCTATTTCACTTATCTCCCACCCACCTCCCCTCTGCTAACCATCCGTTTGTTCTCTATAGTTAAGAGTCTATTTCTTGGTTTCTCTCTCTCTCTCTCTCCATTTGCTTGTTTATTTTGTTTCTTAAATTCCACACATGATTGAAATCACATGGCATTTGTCTTTCTCTGACTTATTTCATTTAGCATTTTGTCCTCTAGCTCCATTCATATTGTTGCAAATGGAAAGATTTCATTCTTTTTATGGCTGAATAATATTCCCTTGGATATGTATACCATACCTTCTTTATCCATTTATCTATCAATGGACACTTGGGATGCTTCCTTATCTTGGTTATTATAAATAATGGTGCAATACACAGGGTAAAAAAGTTTGAGAAAGATTGCTATTAATTCTTTGAATGTTTGGTAGAATTCACAAGAGAAGCTGTTTAGTCCTGGACTTTTGTTTTTTGAGAGGTTTTTGATTAATGATTCAATCTCCTTGGCAGTAATCAATCTATTCAGGTTTTTTTGTTTTTTTTTCATGACTCAATATTAGAAGGTTGTATGTTTCTAGGAATTTATGCATTTCCTTTAGGTTGTCAAATGTGTCAATGTATAACTATTTATAGTAGTCTCTTATGATCCTTTGTATATCTGTGGTATTCATTGTAATATCTCCTTTTTTTTTTCTTTGATTTTATGTGAGCCTTCTCTTTTTTTCTTGGTTTGTCAATTTTGTCTTTTCAAAGGACAATCTTAGTTTCACTGAAATTTTCTATTGTCATTTCAGTCTCTATTTCATTTATTTCCAGTCTGATCAAAGTTTTTTCTTTCTTCTACAAACTTTGGGTGTTTACTCTTCTTTGGTTAGGAAGCTGTTTTTCTCTCCCTCAATTCTGAATGTTAACGTTGCTTGGTAGGGTATTCTTAGTTGGACTTTTTAAATTTTCTCTCAGCACTCTGAATATATTGGGCCTTTTTTCTTCTGGCCTGCAAAATTTCTGCTGAAAAATCTGCTGATATTCCCTTGTACACAACAAGTTGTTTTTCTCTGGCTCCTTTTAAGAACCTCTCCTTGTCTTCAACTTTTGACCACTCAACTATAATATGTCTTGGTGTGGATCTGTTTAAATTCTTCTTCACTAGAACTAGGAGACCAAGGTGTGTCTCCTGAGTGACAGCTACAAACACTGTGACACGAGATGTGCATAAAAGTGTCTCTCTGAGGAGGAGTCAAGATGGCGGAGAAGTAGCAGGCTGACAACATCAGGCAGCAGGAGATCAGCTAGATAGCCTATCAAACCATTCCAAACACCTAGGAATCCAACAGGAGATCGAAGAGAAGAGCAACAATTCTAGAAACAGAAAATCGACCACTTTCTAAAAGGTAGGACAAGCAGAGAAGTGAATCCAAAATGACAGGAAGATAGGCCCCGGGGGGAGGGGCCGGCTCCCGGCAAGTGGCGGAACAACAGAGCACAAAATCAGGACTTTTAAAAGTCTGCTCCAAGGAGGGACATCGCTCCAGAGGCTAAACTGGGGTGAAGGCTATGCGGGGACAGCGTGGACTCAGGTCCTGCGGAGTCACAGAAGGATCGGGGGTGTCTGAGTGTTGCAGAGCTCACAGGTATTAGAGCGTTGAAGCTGGCTGCAGAGACAGAGGTGAGGAGTGAGCTCTCAACTTGGGGTTACCTAGAACCGTGGTCTGTGACACAGGCCGGTGCTCTGTGTGTGGGGTCCCCACAAGATCCGGGGAGACTCCGACCTGGGAGAGCCCAGGGATCTGCGGGGTTCAGAGACTCCAGGTGGGACTCTGTGCCATAGACAGAGATGCTTGGTTGCAGGCTGGGTGACCTCAGAGCGCAGCCAGAGGCCAGTGAGATGGGAGTGATTATGCGCAATTTTCTCCAAGCGCGGCTGGAGGCAGGGGAGATGGGAGTGATGAAGCACTTTTCTCTGAAGGCGCACTGAAGACTGGGGCCCCGAGCTCTCGGCTCCTCTGAGCGGGAGATTGGGAGGCCGCCATTTTCATTCCTGTCCTCCAGAACTCTATGGAAAGCATTCAGGGAACAAAAGCCCCCGAAAGTGAACCTGAGAGGATTACTTAGCCCGGCCCCTGGTAAGGGCAGTGCAACTCCGCCTGGGGCAGAGACACTTGAGAATCACTACAACATGCCCCTCCCCCAGAAGATCAACAAGAAATCCAGCCAAGACCAAGTTCACTTAACAAGGAGAACAGCGGAATTCCAGAGGAGGAGAAGCAGAGCATGGAATTCATGGCCTTCTCCCCATGAATCTTTACTCTTGCAAAGTTATTTAATTTTTTTTATTTTTTTCTGCTAATTTTTTTAACTTGTACCATTACCTCTTTTAATGTTTTTTAACTAGTTTATCTTAATAACTTTCTTAAAAAAATATTTTTGAACCTTTATTATTATAGTCATATTTTATCCTTCACTGTATCTAACTTTATTCTTTGTATACACATAGGGTTTTTTTCTTCTAAAAAATTTGGGGTACAACTTCTTCTAATAGATCAAAATACATCCCAGTCTAGTACCAGGCTTGTTCTAGTCTCCAGCCCAAGGAAGTTCTCTCCACTTTCTTTTTCTTTTTTTTTATTCTCCCTACCAACTTACCTTATCAACTCCTTTGTTAGAAAAAAAAAATTTTCATCTTTATATTCATATTTCATCCCTTCATTATGTATACCCTTATATATGTTTTTCATTCTTTAAAATTTTGAGAGGTAGTTTCTTCTAAGAGACCAAAATACTCCCAAAATTAAGTGGGTGACCCTGTTCTAGTCAGCAGTCTAATACATATATATTTTTTTTTCTTTATTTGTGTTCTCTCTTTTTTAATTTTTTTTCCTCTTTTATGAACTTCTCTTTACACCCTTTCTCCCCCCTCCCATGATTTGGGGTCTCTTCTGATTTGGTAAAAGCACACCTTCCTGGGGTCTTTGCCACTCTTTTAGTATTATATTTGCCCCTTCATATATTCTTATCTGGACAAAATGACAAGGTGGAAAAACTCACCACAAAAAAAAAAGAACAGGAGGCAGTACCGAAGGCTAGGGACCTAATCAATGCAGACATTGGTAATAGGTCAGATCTGGAATTCAGGACAATGATTCTCAAGGTTCTAGCCAAGTGCAAAAAAGGCATGGAAGATATTAGAGAAAGCCTGTCTGGAGAAATAAAAGCCCTTTCTGGAGAAATAAAAGAACTAAAATCTAATCAAGTTGAAATCAAAAAAGCTATTAATGAGGTGCAATAAAAAATGGAGGCTCTTACTGCTAGGATAAATGAGGCAGAAGAAAAAATTAGTGATATAGAAGACCAAATGACAGAAGCTGAGCAAAAGAGAGACAAACAACTATTGGACCACGAGGGGAGAATTTGAGAGGTAAGTGATACCATAAGACGAAACAACATTAGAATATTTGGGATTCCAGAAGAAGAAGAAAGAGAGGAGCAAAAGGTATATTGGAAAGAATTATTGTAGAGAATTTCCCTATTATAGCAAAGGGAACAAGCATCATTTTTTTTTCCTTTAGCTCCCAAACAAATTTTATTTCAGCAATATATGATTAGTTGTCCTCATTTCCAATTATTTTTTACTTCTAACATAAATAAAACAAGAACAAAAAACCTTCGCAAAAGTTTTGATGCAAAAGCATCAAAATCCGGGAGGTGCAGAGAACCCACTCAAAATCAATAGGAACAGGTCCACACTCCGTCATCTAATAGTAAAATTTACAAGTCTTAGCAACAAAGAGAAAATCCTGAAAGCAGCACGGGACAAGAAGTCTGTAACATACGATGGTAAAAATATTAGATTGGCAGCAGACTTATCCACAGAGACCTGGCAGGCCAGAAAGAACTGGCATGATATATTCAGAGCACTAAATGAGAAAAACATGCAGCCAAGAATAATTTCTCCAGCTAGGTTATCATTGAAAATAGAAGGAGAGATAAAAAGCTTCCAGGACAAACAAAAACTGAAAGAATTTGTAAACACCAAACCAGCTCTACAGAAAATATTGAAAGGGGTCCTCTAAGCAAAGAGAGACCCTAAAAGTATTATCAGGAAGGAACAGAGACAATATACAGTAACAATCACCTTACAGGCAATACAATGGCACTAGATTCAAATCTCTCAATAGTTACCCTGAAAGTAAATGGGCTAAATGCCCCAATCAAAAGACACAGGGTTTCAGAATGGATAAAAAACCAAAACCCATCAATATGCTGCCTACAAGAAACTCATTTTAGAACCGAAGACACTTCCAGATTCAAAGTGAGGGGGTGGAAAACAATTTACCATGCTAATGGACATCAGAAGAAAGCTGGGGTGGCAATCCTTATATCAGATCAATTAGATTTTAAGCCAAAGACTATAATAAGAGATGAGGAAGGACACTATATCATACTCAAAGGGTCTGCCCAACAAGAAGATCTAACAGTTTTAAATATCTATACCCCTAACATGGGAGCAGCAACTATATAAACCAATTAATAACAGAATCAAAGAAACACATTGACAAGAATACAATAATGGTAGGGGACTTTAACACGCCCCTCACTGAAATGGACAGATCATCCAAGCAAAAGATCAACAAGGAAATAAAGGTCTTAAATGACACACTGGACCAGATGGACATCACAGATATATTCAGAACATTTCATCCCAAAGCAACAGAATACACATTCTTCTCTAGTGCCCATGGAACATTCTCCAGAATAGATCACATCCTGGGTCACAAATCAGGTCTCAACCAGTATCAAAAGATTGGGATCAGTCCCTGCATATTTTCAGACCACAATGCCCTGAAGCTAGAACTCAATCACAAGAGGAAATTTGGAAAGAGCACAAATACATGGAGACTCAACAGCATCCTTCTAAAGAATGAATGGGTCAACCAGGAAATTAAAGTAGAATTGAAAAAAATCATGGAAACAAATGATAATGAAAACACAATGGTCCAAAATCTGTGGGACACAGCAAAGGCAGTCCTGAGAGGAAAACATATAGCGATACAAAACTTTCTCAAGAAACAGGAAAGGTCTCAAATGCACAACCTACCCCTACACCTAAAGGAGCTCGAGAAGGAACAACAAAGAAAGCCTAAACCCAGCAGGAGAAAAGAAATAATAAAGATCAAAGCAGAAATCAACGAAATAGAAACCAAAAAAACAATAGAACAAATCAATGAAACTAGGAGCTGGTTCTTTGAAAGAATTAATAAGATTGATAAACCCTTGGCCAGACTTATCCAAAAGAAAAGAGAAAGGACCCAAATAAATAAAATCAACAATGAAAGAGGAGAGATCACAACCAACACCAAAGAAATACAAACAATCATAAGAACATATTATGAGCAACTCTATGCCAACAAATTTGACAATCTGGAAGAAATGGATGCTTTCCTAGAGACATAT